>VSMD01115936.1:0-37759 GCA_008750895.1 Mirza zaza | reverse complement strand
TCACTTGGAGGAATAGAACAAAGAGTGACCTCCCCAGAGCAAGAGGGAATTCTGCAGCACATTGCCTCTGGACTTGAATTGCAGCATTGGCTCTCCCTGGATCTCTAGCCTGCCAGCCCCCATTGCAGATTTCGGACTTGCTAACCTCCATAATTGCGTGAGCCAATTTCTTAAAATAAATCTCTCTCTATATATGCACATACCCTATTGGTTCTATTTTTCTGGAGAACCCTGACTAATACAGATATAGTAATAGCACCCTCCACATTGCTCCCCAAAACAACTTTGCATAGTGCTTGGCTTACAGTGAGGCTCAAATAAAACCAGGCTTTTAATAATATTTGAGAAAGTTTATGATCAGTTTATATGAAATATTTGAGAGATAAATTTCCAATCAATGATAACTCACTTAATCCAGTTTTTAAAGTTTTGTGTGGATCTCAGTTGTATTCATATAAATGCTAGTTTCTCAGACTTTTTCCTTTTTCTTCTGATCCCCAAAATGACATCTGGATGCATGGAAGGGCTTAGGAAATCTTTGGTGATGGAGGGAGGGATGTCAGATAAAGGCTTTTACTCCTGGTCTTTTCTAGGCTCTGGGACAGGATGGGTGGTTAGTCTGGTGTGTGATCAGTGTTAGCAAATGAGACTGCTCACTGGGGCTTTTGGAGCATTTTCATGTGCCTGACACTGAAATCCATGGCATCACACCCCTTCGCATCAAATCATATAGTTTTTGTATACTATGCTTTTTTGTTCCAACCCCGATTCTCCCCTGGCACATTGATTTCCTTACCACTTCCCTGTCCAGTGATCAGAGCTTAAGTAAGTTGTGGATCATCTTCCCAGCCATCTCCAAGCACCAGTGTTATAAATGTTGTCTGGAGTGAGCCACCTCTAATCACCAATGTTAGAAATGACGCCAAGCCCAATGTCGAGATTTTCTTAGAAGCCTGTAAACTTCCTGGTTTCTGCATCAGTAAGAAAGCTACTAGCACCAAATTTATTGGGTCTCTTCAATTCATATGGTTGTTTTTATAGTACCACTCCATATAAAAAAACTTTAAATATACTATTTATCATGATCTCTTCCATCAAAATAGTTGAAAAACAGTATGAAAACATATACCCATACAATGCCAAGATGTGTAGCATAGATAAGTTTTCTTGAAGTTCAAAAGAGAGATCAATGTGAGTGGGAATATACTATCTGGGAGTAATAATACCTTGATATGCTAAGGAGTTTAATTTTAATTGGTAGAGATTTCTTTGAAATAAATGCCTTTAAGATTTCTGGTCCCTGGTCAGATAGATAGGTAAAAAAAAAAAAAAGAAAAAAGAAGAAGATCGCTCCAAGGATTAATCAAATCCAAATTACAAGAGCTAAAAAACATTGAAAAAGGAGGAACACTGTAGTTCAACCCCTAGATGATAAAAGGAAGGAGATTACAAGGCTGGTCTAAAAGATGGGTTTGAGGTTCAGGAAAAATTCCCTTTTTCACCCCCGCAACCTCCAAGCATGCTACTAGTCTAACCATAAGCCTGAGAATATGATATTGGTCCAGATAACAAGAGAAACTGGACAAAAAGGTAGTTTGTTCCCCACAGTGCCATGGAGCATTGAGGTTTTTAGTCTTCTTTTCAGCAGAACAGAAGCCAACTCCCTTGCTTTGGTTTCAGAGGGTGTACAGGACCAGATGCAGAAAGTTGGAGACAGTATAAGGAGTTTTTCAAAGCTAAATCTAAAAGAGAAGCTGATAATATTAGAGGAAAGATTGTGCCTAAAGGAATTGCAACTATTCCTTTTTGGTCAAATTCATTAAACGAAGTCAGAATACATGGTCACAGGTTCGGTTCATATACATGCAGATCATTGACCAACGATGATTCTGAAATAAAACATGAAAAAGTATGAGGTGCTTCATTTTCAAAAAAAAAAAAAGGAAGGAGAAAAGTTGCCTTGAGAAAGTTTTTAATTATTTTAAACAGAAGACCTTTAAAATTTAGGATGATCATTTATGAAAGAAGAGAGCTTACATCTTTCAATTACTCTGCTGACGCTTTGCTAAAATAAGGCATTGCACATATTTATTCAAATTGAGTCAATCACAGGCTGCAGAAACAAGGTGAGCAATGGCATGTCATCCAGAAAAATACAAAAACTTAAAAAGAAGATTAAGTTGTATCAAGGAGAGTCTTTTTGGATAGACCGATTTTATTGCCACTTTTCTGTAAGATCTTTTTTATCTGCCAAATATTTCATATAAATCAATCATAAACTTTCTCAAATATTATTAATAGCCATGATTTATTTGAGCCTTACTCTGTGCCAAGCACTATGCAAAGTTGTTTTGGGGAGCATTGTGGAGGGTGCTATTATTATACCTGTATTAGTCAGGGTTCTTCAGAAAATAGAACCAATAGGATGTGTACATATATAGAGAGAGATTTATTTTAAGAAATTGGCTAATGCAATTATGGAGGTTGGCAAGTCAGAAATCTGCAATGGGGGCTGGCAGGCTAGAGATCCAGGGAGAGCCAATGCTGCAATTCAAGACCAAAAGCAATGCGCTGCAAAATTCCCTCTTGCTCTGGGGAGGTCACTCTTTGTTCTAGTCCTCCAAGTGATTAGGTGAGGCTTACCCGTGTTGGGGAGGGCAGTCTTCTTTGTTCAAAGTTCACCAATTTAAATGTAAATCTCATCCAAAAGACCCTTACAAAAATACCCCAAAAATGTTTCAAATATTTGGGCACCATGGCCCAGCTGAGTTTACAAATGAAATTAATCAACGCAAGGCCCATTTGTCATATAAGAAAACAGAGGCATAGGGAAGTTGCTTACATGAGGTCACGAGCTAGTAAGTTAAAGGGTCATAAGTCCAACCAAAGTGTATTTCTTTGGAAATTCAGCACCATAAATCTTCTTGCTGTAAAACAGCAAGGACCACCTTGCACTTCCCCACCCACTCCCCAAGGGGTTGGTGCTCATGAGAAAAATAAAATCAGTCATGGAAAGTAAAAATGGAAAAAAAAAAGATTGTTCTTCCCACACAGATCTGAATAACAATAAGTTTGTAAGTGTGCTACATGAGTAATACCAGGTATAGGCAAATTATTTCAACTCTGTGAACATTAGTTTCCCTTCTAATAAAATCCATGGCAATAGTAAATAAATTAAGATATTTGCAAAAAATAAATGCTGTAATTTTTCTTGGGACATTGTGTAATTTCTAAAATAATCCTAGGAGACAACCATTCTTATATTCTTTTTACATATGATAAAAAGGGATCACAGAGAGATACCTACTCTCATTGATATTGTAATAAGGGACACCTCCATCTATTACTTGGCAATCAGGCACGGAGACCCCCACCACTAAAGGAAGACCCACATCAGCATAATACTAACCTGTTACCTGGCCCAGCAACTAGTCTATTGCCTGGCATCAGCATAACACTAAATCTGTTTCATGGTGGTGCATCAACATAATATTAACCTATTAAATCAACTAACCTACACCTGATACTCCACCCCTCGGACCACCCCAACTTAATAAAAATGGGAAAAATCGGGTAGATGGGGCTCAGAATTTGGTGGTGAAGCCCCTCTGAGCCCACCTGCAAATAAACTTTGATTCTCAGACTCTCCGTGTGCCGCTTGGTTTGTCCTCGTGATCGCCTGCTGTAACACTTGCTGTAACAATTGGAACATAGAATACCTTCCTTTATTCAACTGTTTATTTATCACCTATTAATTAAGCAGCTCCTGGCTGCCAGATTCTGTCCTAGTGGCAAGGAATGCATCAGTGTACAAAGCAAAAAAATCAAATAAATGCATATAAAATAAAGCAAAGGAAGAAAATAAAGCAAAGAGGAAGAGCAGAAATTGACAGTGACTGTCGTGTGTGTGGGTACATGAGTAAACAGGTGCAGAAGTGTACCTGTATGTACGTGAATGCATGAAAGTGTGTAAATACTGCACCGGTGACATTGGAACTATTTATCAATGAAAACAGCACAAATGGTGAACAATTGGAATGAAGTCCTGACCTGTAGGAAGAGACTCCAGGGGCGAAACTGTGTTTATCTCTGATGGCAGGTACAAGTGGGTGTGATATAATTTGCATACGAAAGAACATGAACTGGAAAGAATCTGAAAGGAGAAAAATATGAGCTTTCTCATTGGAAAAAGTGGACGAAATATTTAGGTTAGTGTCCTGTTTTAAACAGTCCTCTGTACCCTTCATAAAAATGCATATGGAGTCTTTGATTTGTTTTGAAATCAAAAGGTTAATTTTTAGTGGATACCTTCACAATGAGGTTTATGTCTCCGTGACTCAAAATGACAGTTTACTCTAGCATGAAACTAACCCAAATTTTTACTTCATTTATACAAAATGCGTTCTTGTTTTCTCCAGTTCTACAGGCCAATCTTTTTAAAGATTTTGCATGGCAGGGACAATGCTATGTGTTTACCAAATCCTGTTTCATTTTCTTCTTCCCAGGTACATGGGAATACAACATTTTCCAAGCACCCTTGTAGATGTGTTGTGGCCATGTGACCATGTTCTGGCCAGTTGCCAAGATAAGTCACATCCAGGCCTGTCTGTTAAAAATAACTCATGAAATAGTTCTGTTCTCTCTTATTCTGAGGTGGGGACTTTAGAAACCATATGTTACAGAGATAGCTATGAGATGGAGGGGGGTGCCCAACTCACATTGAACTTGACATGAGCAAGAAATAAATCTTTATTGGATTAAAACACTAAGATTTCAGGTTTCTTTTATTTTCTTTTTTACCAGTCTATAGCCTATCATGACTAATCCAAAAATCATTGTGTGCTATATCTGTATAAAAGTCTACATAAAAAAAGATGCAGTAAGAATTTTTAAAAATTACATAAATGCTTTTCGCAACATAAACCAATATTTTTTATAGTATTCATATCATTCAACAGTTGATACTTTGTGACACAATGAATCAATCCCAGGAATCACACAAATTGTTTTTGAAACACCAAAATGCAGATTGGAGAAGTCTAAATATATTTGAGAACATTGAATAAGGCAACATTAGCTATAATTATATTTAATTATATGTTAGCACTTTTGGGGTTAACAAATTTGAAAAAATAAATCTTTGGCAGTTGGAGCATTTTTTCTTTAAGAAAATTTTTAACTAGCAGATGAAAAGAATAATACTGTTATATTAGATGGATAAACTCAAAGTGCTAATAGACTGAGATAGGAATCTGAGGAATACCCCTAACCCTAATAAAACTAAATGAATATATCTTCAATAGAAGTCATGATAAGCAATTGATGATATTTTATAATTTTCTTTCTCATAAAAGTCATCTGTAGAACCTATAAACTGAAAAAAACTGAAGAAGTGCAAGCAATAAGGCAGGCATCAACTCTAGTACATAAGTCATTCTGACGTTATGTGAAAAACAAGAAGCTACAAATCATTAGAGTGTGCAGTTAAAGATCATTACCACCATCATGGTCCTCTTTGGATATGTAAAATATAAATTAAGGTCCATGGATAATTTGCAAGGGCTACAGACAAGTTTTTCTATAGAAAACAACGCCAGCCTGTCAAATTCACCCGTTTCAATTTGTAGGGATTGTACAGTACATATGGTACATGACTCATCAATTTTCAACGGACCAGATAACGTTGGGTAGCATTCTGAATCTGCAATTGCTATTTACACGCAGCTAGCCTTAATTCCTGCCAGCTGTTGCTAGAACAATGTGCACCTTACCATAATTAAAGAAGGATTGCTCAATTATATGGCCCATTTTCCTGGTGGAGTAACATTTATGGTTTTTTGAAGTAAAAAAAATTAAAGACTGACACAATTATAAATAAAATATTCAAGGATCAATACAACATGAGGATTGCTTTTGCAGATGTCATTCCTTAAAAATCACAGAGAATTCAATCATTCTCTGCCGTGCTTCTATAAAGTTCCACAGATAAATAAATCAGGGATACCATAGAATATGCGTGGCATAGTATTAATAAATTCTGGCTACATGATATGGGTATAAAGAGATATTAATATTTTAAGTGACAAATCAAAAATCAGAAATCATTAGATTCCAGTACTGTATTCGCTTTATAACGAACGGAACACCAATATTACAACATTACAAGTCAGGAATTTCTAAACTATGTCTCCTCTTTGCTCTTTGCGCTTCTCATCCTTAGTTGCTAACGTATGTATTTTTTGTTTTAAATTGCCTAAAGAACTAAAGGGAAACCCAAGTGTGATCAACCAAAGCCAAATGTTGAGAAATTTGCCTTGAATATTCCCTTATGCAAAACAAAACATAAAATAACTAAATTTTAGGACTGGAAAATATCTTTGAGATTACTGAATTTTTGCTTGTCTATCGCTATCCGTAATCTGATGCTCATCTTTTCCAGGTTGACAGGTTGAGATAGTGAACAGTATACTTAGTCATGGCTGTTGCCCACACAACCTGTGCAATTACATTAGAAAAAGATGTGTAGGTGCTGGAGAATGGGAGGAGGGTTCTGCCAAACCAGGCTGGGGGGCCAGAATTGTAAACTCTTGCTTTTGCTTAATTTGTACTAATCAGTCTCCAGATATCCACCAACCTCTCTTGATTTCTGCTGATAATTAATGTCCTCTTTCTCTTAAATTAGCTAATAAATATACCAGTGTCATGCATGGAGACTGGCAAATAGTAGAAGCTATACAAATGTTTGTACCTGTCACAATTGCATTGTATATTTTTAATAAACCTCTTGGGACATTCTGCTTAGTATTAGCACTGGTAGAATGTTTGTCTCTATTGGGAAATCGTCAACTCTTTCGACGTGGGACAAGTCCTTCATTATGTACCTATTAAGTATGAATGGCTTATTTATGTCTTTTTCCTCCCGAAGTAGATTATGAGTCCCTGGAAGAGTAAACTGTGTCATCCTCATCTTCATGTTCCTCATAGCTCCTAACACTGCTTGGTACATAATAAGTGCTTAAAAATTGCGTGTTGAATTTGAATAGTATCTCCCACATGTAATTTTATTTTGAAACATTCACATTTGGATGGGACTTGCTTTATTTATTTTGCAGATTAAGGGGACTGTGAATTAAACTAAAAGTCATGAAAAACTTTAAAGTGCTGCTTCAGACTTCATTGGGGATTTGACATGATTAGTAGAGCACGACAGAATGCACACATGCCGTTTGGTGCCTGTCATTTTGGAGTTGTGTTTGCTGTGAGAGAGAAAGGCACCCAATTCATAGGGCTTTCTTCTTTAAAAAATTATTTTATTGTGATAAGAACACTTAACATAAGATCTATCATCTTAACACATTTTAATACAATACATATTATTGACTTTAAGTACAATATTGTACAGCAGATGTCTAGAACTTATTCATCTTGCTTATCTGAAATTTTATGCCCATTGATTAGTAATTCTCCATTTTCCCCTCTCTTGAGAGCTTTTTGAAAAAAATGGGGCAAAGAAGTCCTAAAGACCACCTGTTTTTAAAAGGCCCCAAATTCTTTGTACATAAATTTTGGCAGTGATCCACTTAAATTTGCACCACATAACAGAAAAGAACAGCTAAGAAGCTGAGCTAGACATTCCACTCAGTCAAATAATTGAGCTTTTTGAATTCTCAAAGAGAAATGTGTACTTGTTTAATTGGTTGTGTATGGCTGATGTCTGAGGCAGGAAATCTGTCAGACAAAGGTGGAAGGACAGTAAAGGAAGTTTTTTTTTTTTTTTTGAGACAGAGTCTTGCTCTGTTGCCTGGGCTAGAGTGCTGTGGTGTCAGCCTAACTCACAGCAATCTCAAACTGGGCTCAAGCCATCCTCCTGCCTCAGCCTCCAGAGTAGCTGGAACTACAGGCGTGCGCCATCATGCCTGCTAATTTTTTCTATTTTTAGTCATCTAGCTAATTTCTTTTTATTTTTGATAGAGATGGGGGTCTTGCTCTTGCTGACCTTGAACTCCTGACCTCAAGTGATCCTCCCGCCTTGGCCTCACAGAGTGCTAGGGTTACAGGCGTGAGCTGCCGTCCAGCCGAAGTTTTAAAAATTACTTTTTTTCTTATTTTCTGATCCCCATTTCTAAAAAGTGCCAATGTTCAATTCTGTAAAGATGTTTTTAAATGCTGAACTATTATAAAAACTAGATTCACATGCATAGAGTAGGCTTTTTAAAGAAATTTGGAATCTTTGCCTTTAAAAGACTCAATCTGTAGCCCTCACGCTCTAGGTATCAATCAAGCCTTTTCTTAATTTTATTTCAGAATTGATCATTGGCTTGTTTGATCATTCTATGAAGGTAATGATTTGACATCATTGGAATTATCAAAATTAGCCCTCAAGGTTGGAAAGGACAGGGACTATCATTCATCATCTCTCTCATCCAAATACTAGCTAGTTTCCTGAGAGTCAGAAAAGGTCCCGCATGGAACACCCTCAGCAGCCTATTGCTCTAAACTCAGAATAATGGAGGGTTTTGGTGTTTCAGCAGGTTAAAAGTGTATGCAGTTTCCCCAAGAGCCATAACTAAAATTACAACTTACGGAAAGCTCCTTTAAATCATAGCAGCCTGGAGTGAGCACACATCTTCCCTGAGGAACTTATCGAGGGAAAATCTAGTTATAAGTTCCTTCGGGTGGAGAACAACTATGTCTTTGAAAAGGAACTTGTTTGGTGTGAAAGATTGACCTCCCTCTAATCTGCAGATGGATGTGTCAGATAGAATTTCTCATCTAAATTGAGACACTTAAGAGTGAAGGGCTCACTGTTAGTAGACACACAAAGATCATGGTCACAACCCAGCACTGTCTCAGGGCATGATGGTCATCACACCAATAGAAATGCTTTTATTATGTTATTGTTCTCTTACTGCCTGAATCCATATTTCTTTTGTTTCTTTTATTGCCTAGAGTCTAGACTAGATACCAGATTGGAAGTTTTTCAAGGAAAGAGACTGTCTTTCATTCTGAAGAAATAGAATAGTCTGTTGTATTTATTTCCCATAAACTATGTTATAGGAATAAATGAAAATATATAATTACTTGTAAGTCTTTCCCTTCACTTTTAAACTTCCATTCCCTCCCTAAGATCCTTCTCTCTTCCACCCCAGGTCTCTAAGGAGGAAGAATGCCTTGTATCTTGGGCAGCTAACGGTCTTCTTTGTGCCTATAAGGGCCCTCAGTGTGCTGGGTATAGGAAGAAGAGATGCTGGAAGAAACTGAGAGGTTCTGATCATCAATGTAAAAGAATGGTAAAAAGAGACTTGCAGAAGAGTTTTGAAGAGCTTGGTTAGACAGGGGAAAGGGAAGTAAGAAGAACGCCTGGGGGCTCTGCATACATTTTGCAAATAGAAATGTTTAAGAGATGCCAGTAGTTACTATGTAAGTGGAACTCTGAGGGAGTTTGGGAAGTTTTACTCTCTGATTTGCAAACTAATTCTAACACATCTTTAAGTGAACCGCAATAAAGGCCAGCAACATTCTCATTGTTTTATGGAGCTGGACTTCTATATGTTTTCAACATAAGAAGATGCTGTCATTCTATTTGTGTTATATCCACTAAGTACATATCAAAGAGCAGGCATTCTATTTGGAGAAGCAATGCTGAATACAGCATATGTAACAGATGATACTTGTGGAATAAATGAAAAATGAATGCATGAATAAATGACCACACTTGGAAGGTCAGAGAGTTTTTCTCCTCTGAACAGCTTGAGGGCAAGTAGCATATATCATATCATTTACCCCTAAATATTTTAATGTGTATTTTGTCAGAATAAAAAATCATGTGATTTTATTTATTCTCTTTACCAATTTTATGGCTTTTTAGAGAGACTGTGGAGAGATTTGGAATCAGGTGGTTGCTATTGTTCTCCTGAGAGTTATTTAATAGTAGTGTACTTTTTCACCTAGATATGACCTCTGGTTATTACTGCAGGACAATGTGCACTGGGCATGCGCCTATGTGCCCGTTCCTTACCTCCCCCGAAATCACAATTTGCGGGAGATCAAACCCCCGTGTTCATCATATTCTTTCAAATGTGCTAGTTGTAAGAGCAGATCATGAACACAGTTCACAAAACTTTTTCCAAGTACAACATTAACAATAATAATGGTTTCCTTCAAATCTCAACTTCTTCTAGCAAAAATATACTTTCATTTACTCTCAACAAGTTCATTATCTCCTGTATTTAGTTTATCACACCTGCCGTTTCCTCCATCAGCGCTGCTACGGTATTCTCATGGGCCTGGTTTCTGGTTTCCCACGTAACATCTCTGTGATTGACTGGAATCCTGTACTATGGTCCATTCCACTCTTCTACCTGGGTCACTAGGATATTGTGTGTTTTGTTCTCCCTGTATTTCTCATATGTTAATTTAAATCACATATTTCTATTTTTCTACTTTCCACCATCTTGTTTATTCCCCCACTTTATTTTTTAAAAATTTTAATTATTATGGGTCCATAACAGTTGTATATATTTATTAGCTACATACGATGTTTTGATATAGGCATAAATATACAATAATCAAATCAGGGTAATTGGGGCATCCATCACCTTAAACATTTATTGTTTCTTTTTGTTGGAAGATTCCAATTTTATTCTTTAGTTATTTTAAAGTCTACCATAATTTATTGTTGACTATGTTGACTCTTGTTCAATTCTCTTGTGTTTTACCTTGGTTATGCTTACTGCAGTTTTCAAGAAAAGTCCTTAATATGGAAATTCCTGAGGACACCAATGTATTGTTTACTGGATCTTCTGAGAAGTTTTTATAAATCCTAGTAGACTGTTGGTGGTCCAGGAAAGCGGGAGAAAGCCTGGATGGATTTAAATTAGTGTGACCTTCCAATGGTACCTTAAGGGAGAATTTGCAAACTCATTACTGACAGGTCAGATATAAGCTGTGAGACTAAAATTTCTTTTCTTTCTTTATTCCTTTTTTTTTAAAAAATTTGACCCACACAGTGGTATAAACAATTTCCAATTAGTTGTCCACATTTAACATAGAGATTTGGACTTCTCTTTAAAATTATGGATCTAAAATCCTGCTGAGTGGTGATTAGCTGTATAGCTGAGTAGCTGTTGACCTCTTTTGGTGGGGTATATAATTTGGAGTTTATCCAGTCCTCACTAGCCCAGTTTTAATCATTTATCTTCCCTGCCTGGCGCCTCTAGGCATTTAGAGTTTTTGACGTTTATATTAAAGTCTTGGAAGCAGCCTGTTTTGCAGGTGGAGAACAGGGCTGTATCAAGGTGATAATTGCCCTCAGAGGACACAAAGAACCTGGAGTATTTCTACAGAGGCTCCTTCACCTTGTTCCCTACTGTTTGGTGATATTTTCTAGCAAATGATTGACTGACTGAACTTCTCAAGAATCACTATGATACCTTAATTTTATAAACCTCTGAAACTCAGCAGGGCTAGTGTAGAACTGGCAATCCTTCCAGCCCTGGATGTGAACAGTTCTGAAGAGGCAGTGCTCTTGCTTAGGCACAGGTTTCCCACATGAGACCAGGGCCAGACTCATGGATTTGACTTTGTCTTTTTTTCATCTAACTGGCAATGCTTCCGTGTTCTTACTGTGATTGGATTAGCCCTTTTTTTTTTTTTTTTTTTCTAATTTTTAAATTTTCTTCTTTGTTAAATAAATTCTTACTTTATACTTTTATGGTTTTTTTAAAAATATGTTTCTATATGTTTATATGTTTTTATATTTTTTTATATGTTTAATTCAGCAAAGGATTGAGTTCAGGATTAGCCATTTCTTAAGAGGGAGATCTTTAGGGGTAAGGAAGGAACAGAGAGGTTATTGTAATTGATCAGAAATATCAATAAATGGCTGCCTGTCACAATCTTGATTAAAACCCTTCTTTGGATTCTCCTTGCATTCGAGTCTTATCTAAACTCTTTAGTGGGTACCCTCGCTACTCTTCCGCTCCCCCATGGTAGCTGCAGTATGATCTTGTACTCCTCTGTCGCTGCACCTCATTTCAGGCCACCTTCTCTGTCTCCCACAGATTTTTGGCATCTATATAAAACGCTTGGAAGCAGCCTGTGTTGGGTGGAGAACAGTGTTAAGCCAAGGAAATAATTTATCCTAAAAGGAGACAGAACATAGAGTATCTCTCCAGGTTCCTCCAGCACAGCAGTCTCTTCCCTACTTCAGGGACTCGCCTTTGCTCTCTGTCTGCTTTGGTTTTAGCTCATCATTTGACTTGTTCTCTTCATATTTTAGTTCTTAGCTTAAATGTGCCATCCTCAAAAAGATCTGCTTTGAATCTTTCTCAAAACAGGTCCACTCATTTACTCTCCATCATGTCACCTTATTTACTTTCATCTTGGCATTTATCACCATCTGTTATTATTTATTTATTTGTTATTGTCCATCTTTCTATCTCAGACACGAATATAAACTCTATGACCACAGGGACCTTATCCGTCTACTTTCTCTTTCTCTTCGTATCACCCAAGCAGTGTCTGGCTGGTAGCAGTCATTTGACAAAGATAATGGAATAAATCAATGTGTGCCACATGTTGAATCCCTTTTGTGACTTTGATATTTCTGCCTCCAGTAATACAGTTTCTAGAAACAAAGTATCCTATTGGAAATAATATCCTTTTATATATTCAGGATGATTTTTTCATCACATATTTATTTTCAAGATAAAATAAAAAGGAAAATAATTGAAACAATTAAAACAAGAATATATTATGTGAAAATTTTAGTTCTATATTGTGCGATTTCCAGTCTCTCTATGGTTTATTTATTTATTTATTTTTTTGAGACAGAGTCTCACTTTATTGCCCAGGCTAGAGTGAGTGCCATGGCGTCAGCCTAGCTCACAGCAACCTCAAACTCCTGGGCTCAAGCGATCCTGCTGCCTCAGCCTCCCAAGTAGCTGGGACTGCAGGCATGTGCCACCATGCCCGGCGAATTTTTTCTATATATATTAGTTGGCCAATTAATTTCTTTCTATTTATAGTAGAGATGGGGTCTCGCTCTTGCTCAGGCTGGTCTCGAACTCCTGAGCTCAAAGGATCCGCCCACCTCGGCCTCCCAGAGAGCTAGGATTACAGGCTTGAGCCACCTCGCCCGGCCTCTCTATGGTTTATTGGTCCTGCTAATATGATCGTATTTTCTGGCATGTTTTTAAAGAATAAGTCATGGTTTTTGTGTGTGTGTGTGCAATTAAGAATTCGGAGAGAGATTATTAATCGAATTAACAATTGGCATTATCAAATCAAAGCCAAAAACATTTCCTCTAATCATGATGTGTGGCTAGTTCCGTGTTATATAGTACAAAGGAATACATAGTCTTTGTTGTTGCAAGCTTCATAATTTTGACAAGGAAACAGGTAGAAAGAGCAGTCCAATACATGTGTCATCAAGTTCTAGTTTCTATAGTATAACAGCTGAGAAGTTTAAAAAAAATTCTACGTGTTGAAATCTTATGGGCATACTAAATAATGGATGTGAGATTTTGATCGTCCTTAAAGAGAGTATGGGAATTAGACTAATGAGTGGGTTAAAGAAGAGGAGAGGTCAGTTTACATCAAAGAGTGGACCAACTCTTTTCCTCTGGGACAGTACCTTTTTGTCCAACCTTCCAATTTTATTGGACCAACTCTACCATATGGATCATGTTCTCTTTATAACTCTAGAATTTTTAGGATTTTTGTTGTTCATGGAAATGAATGGGCTTGCTGGGGTGATTTATACCAAGAAAATTAGACTAGCTTCAGTGATGTTCAATTTTGCCATGTGTGTGGCACAGCCATAGCTCTGGAATTTATTTAGATTTTATTTCAATAACAGCAGGTTAACTGGTGAGGTCATTTTGTGATTCAGAATAGAAAGACAAAATGTTCTGAACCAGATAATAAAATACAGCTAGACATGTGACCAAGACTGTTCTCAGGTACCGGAATCTGAAAAACATTTTTATGTTGGTGAAAAGCAATGCCATAATATTGTGAAATATGTCCCAGATAAAAATTAACATCTGATGTTGACATTGGTCTGCAGGTAACAGGTGTCTGACTTTAAGTAGCTGCAAAGAAGAGGGCGTTTTTAATATTGAATTTAAATATTATAGGTCCAGTGTTGTCTTGGCAGTCAGGAAATAATATTTTAGGCTCTTGAAATTTTTAACCCAAATTCAGGAGCTATAGATCCTTCCTTGTGCTGCAGTGCAGATGAGAAAGAAAATGACAAATAGGAGGGAAGAGGTACAAAGAGGATGGAGCTAGAGAGAGGCAGGGATATAAAGACAGAGAGAAACAGAGAAAGACAGAGGCTATATGGGCCATCAGGTCCCTTCCCAAACCCAATACTCAGTGTTATGGACTGAATTGTGTCCCACCCCCAAATTCATATGTTGAGCCTCTAACTCCCAATTTAATTGTAATTGAAGAAAAGGCCTTTAAGGAGGTAATTGAGGTTCAGTGAGGTCACAGGGTGGCACACGAATCCAATAGAACTGGTGTCCTTTTCCTAAAAGAAGAGGAAGAGACACCAGAAGTCTCTTTCCCTGCATGGGCACAGAGGAAAGGCCATGTGAGGACGCAGGTGGAAGATGGCTGTCTACAAGCCAGGAGGAGAGGCCTAATTAGAAACCAGCCTTGCCGGTACCTTGTTCTCGGACTTCAGGCCCTAGAAGTATGAGAGAAAATAAATGTCTGTGTAAGGCATCCCCAGTTTGTGGTGCAGTATTTTGTCATGGCAGCCTGAGCAGAACTCTACACTCAATATGCCAGTAAAGGAACAGTGCTTTTGGCAAAATTAGGACCAGTGTCCCTCATGAGGAAGAATACTCATGAGACACAGAAGAGGCAGGAGTGGTTCGGAAGAGAGGGCGGGGAGGATAGTTGAAGACTGGCAGTTGCATCCTTTTTCTGTCTCTCTATTGCACTTAGCAGGCATACTCTCGACTTACAGTCTGGGAAGCAAAACCCAGGTGGAGTCCAGAGGTGCTTGCTCCATTACACTTGCAAACTTTTGCTTATGCCTCCTATGTGAGCTTAAAACTCAGATGCAAAATGGTGGCACCCAACCCACAATCTAAAACAGAACTCCAAATCAAAAACTCTGCTTGAGCATGCACACAGGGCTATGAATCCTGAGTTCTCTGGTCTACCTTCTCCAAGTTATGAGGCCAAAAAGCACAGAGCACATAGTACTAACCTCAGCCAGCAGCAGTGGGGCCAGCAGTCAGACAGACTTGCCAACTCCCAAGTGTTGAGAAATCTACAAAAGTCTTGTTAATGTGATGCTATCATTGCATTAGGTCAAAGTGATCAAGCTGAGAGCATCTTAAAATTACAAATATAATATTAATTAAAAGTTCCACATTAAATTATTCCAATCTTGTTCCGTTGCAGTCATGTAATTCAGTTGCCAATGTAATATGCACCTGTTGCTTCCAGAATCTCTTCGTGCTATTGTTGGGTAGTAGGCTCTGTGCATATGCCTCTTGTATTCTGGTTTAGAGACCCTAAGGAACTTGACAGGCACTCTCAGTACTGTGTTTAAGGTGAGTCTTAACTTTGTAAAGTTAAATCAAAACAAGTTGCACTTGAAGCAAGAGCCACAGCAGCCACTTCTCATCTTGTACTTTTCAGAATGTCAGAATGGTCCCAAAGATGAAGGCTGGGAAAGAGGAAGAGAGGAGAAACAGGGAGGTGAAGGGAAGAGAGGAGCGATAAGGACTCGGTGGAACAAACATCTATATCTGCCATACCCAGTCTTTGGCCCTTTATAGGACAGTGGATCTGTGGCAGCTCAGTTCTGCACAGCCTTGAACATTCCGGGAAGTTCCCAGAACAGCATCCAGATTCATAGAAATGAGTCAAGTCATCTGCTGTCAATATTTGTGTGCTTCCAAACCCAAAGCAAATCAACAAATACAAACTCAAACTTTAAAAAAACCAAACACCACTTCTTCCTGTACCCTTTGCCTCTGCGCACCAATGAACCAAACAACGCACAAAATCCACCTCACCCTGGAGTAGCCAAGCCACTGTCTCTGCTACACGGACAAATGAGAGGCACACGTTGGGTTTGTGTCTACACGAATTTGAGGTGACATCGCACTCGAGTTGGCTCCAACTTTGCCAGCATAAAGGAAGATTTTGAACTGCATCCCCACCCAAAAACAGTTACAGTGACTTTCCCTAAATTCAATCCTATTATGTGCCTAATTCCTACCTATTTTTCTATTCTGGGATATTTCCAAGGGAGGCAAGTAAGCCAGTGGCAGTTGGAATACCTTGGTACGTGTCCAAGAAGCATTGCAGCATGGCAGACATCACTCTCTGCTGGGGGGGTCCGTACTCACTTTAGAGTGGGCTGTGGTCTAAGGGAAGCCCTGTCATCAGCAAAAAGCTTAACCCCCGGGGACATGGGATGGGCGAGACTCCAGATGCTGGAAGTGTGGGAAGGACATCCTTCTCCAGCTGCCAGGTCCTTGATTAAAATGCTCTGTCGCAATGATCCTTTGCTTTAAAATCCCTCATTTCTGACCTCGTGACTCATTCCAGGCAGGCCTTCCTATCTGGGGCTCGGTTCCCTACCACCCAGCCTACAGAAACTGGTTCTAGTCTCATAGGGGTTCCAGTGGAGAGAAGTTCTCCTTCGATTTGACGAAGTCATCTTCATGCCCCAATGAGCATAGTCTTTTGAAACAAAAAGGCCAGGAAAAAACTCTTTTTCCTCTGTCATATTTCTTTCCTGAGAAAATGATCATGGAAAATCTGGCCTTTTTTGATTGAGGAAAATAGAAGAAGAAAGGGGTAGAAAAAGTCAACTCCAAAGAGGAAGGAAGAAAAAGGAATAAATGATATTAGTAAATACCTAAAAATATTATTCTGCTCTGTGTGTTATGCCACCCACTGTGTGCATATATGCATATACATTGCTATAAACTCCACTCTCTAGCTCCTTAAGGAGGAACTTAGGGGACCAGTGGCTAATAAAAGTGACCATAGAAATACCACAAAGACTTAAACCAGGGAGAAAGAAGTAATGCCATTAGATCAGTGGGTATCAACAGGAATGACAGTGCTCCCAGGGAGGTATTTTTGGGTGTCACAATTCTATCTCATTTAATGAGAAAGGACAAGAATTGTTAGATGTCCTGCAGTATTTTGGACAGCCTGCCAAAGAAAAGAATCCTGCCTGACTTTTGTATTAAAACAATTAAAATATTATAAAAAATTATTTAAATTGACAAAAATTCTATTTATGGTATACAACATGAGGTTATGATATATACATACATTGTGAAATGGCTAAATGAAGCTAATTATATGTATTTTCTCAAATAATTATCTTTTTTGTGGTTAGAACACAATATTACTTTCTTAGTAATTTTCAAGTATGCAATATATTGCCTTTAACTATTGTCAGCATGATGTACAATAAATCTCTTGAACTTATTCCTCCCATATAACTGAAATTTGTATACTTTGATGAATATCTCCCACATTCCCCAACACCCAGCCTCTGGTAATCACCATTCTCCTCTCTACTCCTATGAGTTGGACTCTTTTGGATTCCACATATAAGAGAGATCATGCGTTATTTGTCTTTCTGTGTCACTCAACACAATGTCCTCCAGGTTCGTGCTTTTTGTTGCAAGTGGCAATATTTCCTTCTTTTTAAAGGCTGAATAGTATTCTATTATGTGTGTGTATATACATATATATATCATTTTTTTAAAAATCTGTTCATCCATTGATAGACACTTCGATTGTTTCCATGTCTTGACTATTGTGAATAATGGTATAATGAACATGAAATTGCAGATATCTTGTCAACCTACCAATTTCAATCTTTTTTGTGTATATTAGAGATGGGAATAGTGCATCATATGGTAATTATATTTTTAGTTTTGGGGGGAATCTCCATACTATTTTCTATAATGGCTGTACTAATTTACATTCCCACCAACAGTGTACAAGTGTTCCCTTTTCTCCACATCTTCATCAAAACTTATCTTTTATCTTTTTCATAATACCCATCTTAACACGTATGAAGTGATGTCTCATTGTGGTTTTAATTTGCATTTCCCTAATGATTAATGATGTTGAGGATTTTTAAATGTATCCTCAACATTTGTATATGGCCATTTGTATACCTTGTTAGAAATGTCTATTTAGATACTTTACTCATTTTTAAATTGGGTATTTTATTTTCTTGCTACAGTTGTTTGAATTCCTTATATGTTTTGGATATTAAACGTTTATCAGATATATGATATGTAATATTTTCTCCCATTCAGTAAGTTGTCTCTTACTCTGTTCATTGTTTCTTTGGCTATGCAGAGGCTTTTTAGTTTGATGTGATCCCATTTAACTATTTTTGCTTTTGTTGCCTATGCTTTTGGAGTCATATCCAAAAAGTTATTGCCCAAACCAATGTAATTTTCTCCCTTTGTTTTCTTATAGTATTTTTACAGTTTCAGATCTTAAGTTTAAGTCTTTAAGACATTTTGTATTGATTTTTGTATATGTTATGAGATAAGTCTCTAAATTGTCCAAGCCTATTGGCTAAGGTACAAATGAGGCAGAGATTTAGGTAAGAGTTTCAGTCAAGTAATTACACATTTGGTTGAAGATTTTTTTGGTGCTGCTTCCCTTGAGAAGCTCAGAGTGCCTGTGTATGGCATGCTCCACACACAACTTAGTTATCTAACAGCCTGAACTCATAAAACTTTTCTTATCCAGGGTGAACAAATCACATTACATAAAGTGATTTTGAAGTGCTTTAGTCATTGCTTTCATGATATAGGTGCAACTTATAAGAGTATGCAAATGATTCATTTAGCCAAAATGGGTTGCATAAATTGATTTTATCTAAAACAACTTAAAATAAGAGAATTGATTAATTAAAGAGTTTATGGTACCTCAGTTGAAGAGTCTCCATTTATCGTAGAGGTACATACCACTTTATCCACAGTTAAGTGACATCAAGTAGCAGAAAATGCAAATACATACTTTAGAGAGCCTGATTTGTAGATCAGCCCACAGGACATGGAGGTGGTCCTTGGGGATGAAGTGACTCATGCTCTGAACCCTGACTAAAAGCTATTAATCTTTCTTCTTTTTCAGAACACTGTTACCATTTTTAGCATATTGAAGTACAATTGAACACGTTGGATAATGCAATATATTAGTAATAAAAGGAAAGCTCCCTAGGAACTTCCCACAGCTGTCACCCAAAGAGATCAAGAAAGCTTGCTCCCTGCCCTATCACAAAGCACTAGGCATCTTTTTCCAGACTTCAGCAACCCTGGGGAGCCAGGAGCCCACCACCCTCCAGAGAGGGTGAAATCTGCTGCATGGCATTCCTGCTATCCTCAGACCCTGTGGTCATCCAACCACTCTCAAGTTCATAATCTCATAATGCCCTGGGGCTCCTCTCCATGGATCCAGTCTCTCACTCCTCTTATACCTTTTGGCTGTGTCATTTGGTATTTTCTATCTATGATCTTACAAAGCCTCTGCTTCCTTCACATACTCACCTTCACCAGATGACTCCTGCAGCATCTCCCAAGCAGAAATTGCTCACCTGCCCATACTTCATTAGCCTCGGCCAATTGCATGAAACATGCAGGCGATTCATGGTTTGTCCACCCACCTCAGATGGTGTTCTCTTATGGCTGCACTTTGTACCTTTCGTCACCCCAAACTGGTCCATCTTAAAATCCCCAGTGCAGACATTTCATTGAAAGGCCACAATCTCCTGTATTTTTTATTATCTTAGGTAGCCTATTGGTATAACTATTTTATTTTTATGCTTCAGTTCTTCAGTATCAACCTTAACTCATGAAACTTTCACCTAACTATTTCAGAATTTTGCTCTCTGTCCTCAAAGACCTAATCTCTTCTCTCCCTCCCTCTTATTCTTAGCAAATGATTTGGACTTTGAGATCCATCTACTTGAAATAGAAATTTAAATGTCTCAGTCACCTCAAACTCAGGATGTGAAAAAAATTTTTTGATTTCCTCTCCTATATCAAAAATTCCTTTCTTTTAGTGTTCTCCCTTTTTCACCTTTGCATATCTCAAAATCTAGTCACTCAAAAATTTAAAATTGTAAACTTGAAATGTTCTTGTTTACAAGCATCCCATTTGCCTTAGTGGTCATACTATCACATGAACTGTCTGCTGCCTATCTCTCCAGCCTCATCTTGTGCTACTACTCCCTCTTGCGATCTTTTTGTTCTTCTCATAGTCGGTATCTTTCACGCCTTCTAAGGTCCTCAGGATCATTGCACAATTTTCTCTGTTTACCATTATACCCTACAACTAGCTTACACTTTCTTATTCTTCAGGTCTCAGCTAACCCTTCCTTCAATGAAACCTTCATTCACCTGCTCTCTACCATACTAAGTTAGGTCTTTCTGCTACACAACATGACAAAAAGTTACATGTCTCATTTAGAATAACTAATATTTCTGTCCTACCCTCAAAGTAAGCTTCATAACAGTAGGGGCTGGGTCCATTGTGTTCATCCGTGTAGGTTCTCAATAACATCCATTGGAAAAAAATGAATGAATAACTTTGACTCAGTCTGTTTACCATATTTTTTAAATTTAATCATTATATCTTTATTGTGACTCACATTGATGTGGTTTTCTCTACTCATAGATGACACAAATAGCTGCAACCCCTCTATTCTCTCAATTTCATGCACTCTGCTCTTGAATCTCCATCTCCTGTCTTTCCAGCTTACTCCCTCTATTTTTCCTATTCCATTACAACTTTGGGCCCATCCTCCTGAATGTGAAGAAAAACACACAACCACACCGACTGTTCTCACTTTAAGTTCATGCCACAAGCCTAAAAGGAGATCCTTAGTTCTGCCTAGCAATCAGAGTACCTTCCCCTAGGCCAGCAGTCCTCAACTTTTTTGGCACCAGGGACATGTTTCATGGAAGATAATTTTTCCACTAGGGGGAGGGTGGAAGGGTGGAAGGGTGGCAGGAGGTGGAGGTGAATGGTTTGGGGATGATTTTGCAGCTGCTCCCCAGTGCTAGCATCACCACCTCAGCGCCACCTCAGATCATCAGGCATTAGAGTCTCCTAAGGAGTGTGCAACCTAGATCCCTCACATGTGCCGTTTACAGTACGGTTCGGGTCAGGCTCCTGTGAGAATCTAATGTCTCTGCTGACCTAAATGGAGGCGGAGCTCAGGTGGTGATGCAAGAGATGGGGAGTGGCTGTAAATACAGATGAAGCTTTGCTCAATCTCTGTGGGCTCACATCCTGCTGTGGGGCCCCGGTTCCTAATGGTCCACAGACTGTTACCAGTCTGCTGGCTGCTGAGGGTCAGGGACCAGGTCCCTAGGCTGTTCATCCTTCCATTCTCCTGGAAGATTTTCATACCTTTTCCTTTCTCATTGTTTAAATACTTTCCTTGTCACCTTCCCTCTCAGCTGACATCCTTACTTCCTTCTCCACTGAGAACACTCAAGCATACAGAGAGAAAGAGAAATTTAGATGGAAAAAAACCCACCATGCTTATGTCCTGCGGGGAATAATAGTGCAAACAGGGAAAGAGTGTTTGATATGATACTGTTTAAAATAATGATAGAAGAGAGAAGGGACAGGGTTTCTGGAGCAATGTTTTACATGAGTGATTACACAATCATGTCACTTTTCCTGTCTTAATTTCTCTTTAAAATTTATAAAAATACTTTTCTGATATCATTATTTTCTGAAACGTGATTTTTAAAATACAATATGTCATAGTTTATTTTGCCAAAGTACTACTGTTGAACATTTATGTTGTATATTCAATTTGATGATATTCGACATGCATATGTGAAGTTTCTTACTTTGATTATCTTAACTAATAGTTGATCTCATGTTATCTTTTGATATAATTTATTATTTTTTAATGGTTTCTTATTTTCCTTCTTTTTCTGATTCCTTTTTTTTCTATATAGACTACTTTGTTTTTTTCCTCTATTAATTTAGATGGTATATACTTTGTGTTCATTCTGGTAATATCTATTTTTAGGTAAATACAACAAAACTATTATTTTCCTTGAATATTGGTATCTACTAGCAACTTCCATGTATTATAACACAGAATTTATTCAACTTGCTTTTGTTTCATCTATCCCTTCCCCCATTTTGTGTCTAATTTTTGTTAGGGAAATCTAAAATTTAAGTCTATGTTATTATTTCACATTTTTATATCATGTTTTCTCTTTTGGTTTTTTTAATACTATATTAAGCTTTATAATGAATTAGTATTTATTCAAACAATTTATTTAAATAGTTTTATTTCTTAGGAACAAATTTTTTATACTATGGTTTCTTTTCTATTCTTAAAGTCTGATTTTTGATTCTTTTCACATTTTGTTGAATTACTTCTCCAAATATCTTGTACATAGTGTACAAGTACATAGTGTATGAGTATACTATACTCTTTGAACATTTGCACGTCTAAAAAGTTAAATGCAAATTTAGCCTTGTTTAGAGGTCTTTTGTTACAACTTTTTTTACTGTTTAAATGTGCTAAAATTTTCAAAGTACAGGTAAGGGATAAATCATGTTTCTCTTTACTTTGCAACCAGGCAAACAGTGCAGTGTTTTTAAGCAGAAAGCAAATGAAAATTGTGCAGCTGCTTTGGGTACTTCAATCTCACCTTCTCTGCCCTGCAATGCCCTGCCTACGTGCTTGTTTAAACATATTCACTTGTTTATAATGACACTGTACACATTATCATGCCAGGTATACAAAATCTTCTAAATTTCAGCTCTGTTTAGATGTAGTTTATTTCTTGGTATTTGGTATACTTTCATTTTATTTTATTTTTCATGAATATAAGACAAGTCCTATGGGATGACTTTATTTATTTATTTATTTAGATACAATCTCACTCTGTCTCTTGGGCTAGAGTGCTGTAGCATCAGCCTAGCTCACAGCACACCACCACGTCTGGCTATTTTTTAAAATTTTTTGTAGAGATAGGGTCTTACTTGTGCTCAGGCAATTCTCCAACTCTCTGGCCTCAAGAAATCCTTCCAACTCCCAGCTTCCCAAAGTGCTAAGATTACAGGTATGAGATACTGCACCTAACCAGAGTATCTTTCTTAATTATATAGTTGTCTAAATAAATATAGTTTGCTATGAATTTCAGATACATCCTATTTGTTTAATCTATTGAAAGTGATTAGGTAATTTAATTATAATTTAATTATATAATTGTAATTATCAGCAACAATTTTACCATGAAAGTAGCATATAATCCTTACTTGCATTGATTTTAAATGTATTTAAGTCTCATGCTTTCTGAAATTTTCCAGTGTTGTTTTTGTTGTTGTTATTATTGTATTGTCTAAATTAGAATCTTTTGTACTGTAAATAGCTATTCTTTATGGTTAAATCTTCATTGCTAGAACACATTACATGAACAAGGGAATGTTACCTGTCGTGTATGAAATAAAGGGGAAAGTCTGAACTAAGATGTGATAAAATTGCAAGTTTTGATTTAAAGTTTCCTTACTTTAAAGAGTAAATTTCAGTTGACATCATTTCTTCATTTTCAAACGGACTTTGAAACCATGAAGATGATTATAATTTTAACCTCAATATATTCTCAACATATTGGTACCAGATGGGAACATTTTGACAATAATAAAATATTTGGTTGTTTCACATTCTTTACTTATTGGTTAAATGCATAGAACATGTTATGAAAATATTAGTACAGACTTATTTTCTGCAATTTAAAAGTCACCCCAGGCCGGGTGCAGTAGCTCACACCTGTCATCCTAGAACTCTGGGAGGCTGAGTCGGGAGGATTGCCAGAGCTCAGGAGTTTGAGACCAGCCTTAGAGAGAGACCCCATCTCTACTAAAAATAGACAAATTAGCCGGGCATGTTGGCACACACCTGTAATCCCAGCTACTCGGGAGGCTGAGGCAGGAGAATCACTTGCACCCAAGAGTTTCAGGTTGCTGTGAGCTATGACTAGGCCATTGCACTCCAGCCTGGGCAATAGAGCAAGACCTTGTCTCAGAAAAAAAAAAAAAAAAAAAAAAGAAAGAAAAGAAAAGAAAAAAAGAATAATACCCTATTTTGTTGTGAATAATATCCCTAAAAATTATGCAAATTCAAAATAGAATTGTATGTATTAGAATGCTGCCTGACATTGGTAACTAGATCCTTTTGGCTTATTTAGAAGTTTCTGATGAAAATATTTATGTATGAATGAATGACAGCTGTCAGTTTATGTAAGATAGCTAAATATCAAAATTATTTAAAAAGAGATTCTTAAATTTTATTATTGTTGAAAAACAGCTGGAAACAATATAACTTCTATTTAAGTCTGATGTATATGAAATTAATTTTTATATATGACATGAGGTAGGGGTCAAATCTTATTTTGTTTTCTTATGGATTTCCAGCTGTTCCAGTGCCACCTTTTTTTTCTTTAAGATTCATTTAGGGTTTTTGAGTAAGGGTATGAGATGTTCAGAGATGCATTTTCTGGAGATAAATCTGTGTAGTAGAGAGTGAGTGGCTTCTATGAGAATCTGGAGATTTTTAAACCAATTAGCAAGATTTACAAAATGCAGAAAAGAGGCTCTACAATCTGAACTATGGTATTCGCAATGGAAGAATAGTAAAAATAGAATATGATTAACAGGAGTCTGTAGTACTTGAGCCTATAGGCTATGTCTCTTCTCTACTTTTCATTGCTCTTTTGTGTCAGGTCAGGGTCAATTCAGTACCTACACCCTCTTCTTAGTCACTTGATGTGCACAGACACCTATCTTATGGCTTTTCAAAATATGTATCCCATTCATGGGGTCCAGCTCTTAACGATGGGAATGATGTTGGTACAACAACTAGTACCTACTATTTGTAGAGTGTTTTGCATATCACAAAACTGGTACACACATTAACTAATTGCTAGGTCAGGGAGATATAACTCATCTCAACTTATAAATGAGTAAAGTAGGTGTTATTGAGGTTTATAGATCTTCCATCTTGGTGATTTATCTAAAGAGGCAAAAATGCCTTTAAGTATTCTTTTGTTTAATAGTATGTTGAGTGAGTTCTATTGCCAAAGCAACAGGTCATCCAATGTACATGTAGTGTGGGGGCCAAAGACCTAGACTTGAGGCCCAGCCTCATAATCCACTGCTTGACCTTGGGCTTTCATTTAACCTTTCTTAATTGCAATTGTAATTACAATTACAATAAGACACAATTACAATTGTGTCTCTGTTAAATTGGGGTTATAAAATCCACGTTTGTGGTAAGAATTAAGAAACAGTATATGTGAAAATATTTTAAAATTGTATAAATATTAATTTTTATATTTTATAACTTGTAAAGAATAAAAGCCCAGACTTTGGAATGAGTTAGCCATGTGTGCAAAGTTGTGATTTGCCATTAACTACTGTGTATCCAGTAATTACACAGGCTTAATTGATTTGAGCCTCAATGTATCCATCTTTAAAATGTTGATAATAATACATCATAGAGATTTTGTCCAGATAGGGTATAAGGTAACTAATGAACATAGTGCTTGATGCATAGGTGCATGTTTTGTATGTTTTAGGGAATGTGTCCAGTTTAAAAAATTTTCCTTTAATTATTGATGCTAGCTTTCAAACATAGCTTCTGGTTGAGGTAACTTTGTAGCTTTCAGTATTACTTGTGCCTTGTTATTTACTAATTCGAGGCATTACATATTTATGTTTTCCTAGTGACACCATTTACATTGACTAGAGAGGGTATACCATGCCTCTGAGAGTTGCGTAATTTGGTGGCCTGTTCATGTCTTGTGTTCTTAACATGATTCTTCTGTATTAACTCCTTCACTTTCTGGTTTGAGTTCCTGTCACTGACTCACATCTAGTTTCCCACTTAAGGTAAAAGTTTTAGTTATATGTGTTCTGAAATTTATTAAAAAATCCTTGCTCAGGCCGGGCGCGGTGGCTCAAGCCTGTAATCCTAGCTCTCTGGGAGGCCGAGGTGGGCGGATCGTTTGAGCTCAGGAGTTCGAGACCAGCCTGAGCAAGAGCGAGACCCCATCTCTACTATAAATAGAAATAAATTAATTGGCCAACTAATATATATAGAAAAAAAATTAGCCGGGCATGGTGGCACATGCCTGTAGTCCCAGCTACTTGGGAGGCTGAGGCAGCAGGATTGCTTGAGCCCAGGAGTTTGAGGTTGCTGTGAGCTAGGCTGACGCCACGGCACTCACTCTAGCCTGGGCAATAAAGTGAGACTCTGTCTCAAAAAAAAAAAAAAAAAAAAAAAAAAAAAAAAAAATCCTTGCTCACCAAAATGCACACAGTCTAATCAGTTAAGATTCACTAAATGCATTCATAGGGGGAATTCATTTCTGTTCACATAATTTATAATCATATTTGGAACTCTGGATAATTTTCATTTAGAAAAAAAGTAGATTTTTACAAAATCTCTAACTGCAGCATGAAAATGAAAACCATCTGTCAAGTGTCCTGTTTGTGGTTTCTGTTTAGATCTTTGGTTTATTCTCTGTGGACATGAATGGATGTTGCTCTCTTTTTTATATTTCTTCACACATATTTTTAATATATATATTTCATTTATATATATATATATGTTGTTGCATTAAAAAATGAAATAAAAACCTCTAAAAATAAGAAAGAAGATCCCAACAAAAGAATGGGAAAAGACTTAAAAAATGACCAATCCTACTAGGAAAAAAACAACCAAAAAGGAAATCAAAATTACCACATTGATTTTTTTTTTTCATGTTCAAATTGGGAAAGATTCAAATAATAATGCCAACTGTTGACTAGGGCACTTGGAAACTCATGTATTGTTAGTGGGAATATAACTCCTAAACCAATGTGAATATAAACACTTCCTGGAGGAAAATTTGGAAATACTATGAAGAAAATCTTTAAAAAGCAGCAATTTGACTGCTTTTCTGTAGACGTATATAGATTTCATTCAGGCTCCTCACACTGTTTGGCTGTAGGGACATAAGACATAAGCAAGGCCAGAGATAAAGATCATTGACTCTTTATCCTGCATGCATTCTAGGCAGAGGCTTATATTAATTTACTTGCTGCTGCTTAAGGGCTGTATTTTTCTTTTAATGAACCATGACTCTAGGTACAGAACATCTGATTTGCCAACAATTATGATCTTTGAGTCAGTGCTCTGATGACTGCCTAAAACTGGTTGCTACAGCTATATTCCTTATGAAAATATTTTGAAAAATCTGAGGTAAAACACAAACAAATAAACAAGCAAAATATCTGCTATACTCCAAATGCTTAATCACTAAGGTATTTCTAGGTGTTCGGAACTTTTTTGCAGGTAAAACAAATTTAGCTAATTTGTGTAAATGGCATTTACCTCTTTTAACACTTGATGCATGGTTGTCTCCTTGCTGCTTAATGGAAATAATCCAGGAACTTAAATTAATAATTTTGTGATAAAAATGGTATAGAGGAGGCTTTTAAACTATAGTTAGTGCCTGAGTTATTGAATTATTGATAAATAAATAACTCTACACTGCTAACAAATACCAAAAATAATGTCTGTCAAAGAAAAACTTAACAACATAAAGGTCACAAAATTAAAACTGGAAAAGGTATTTTCTTCAAATACAGACAAAAATAATTTATAATCACTTTATTTCTTTTTCAAAATACATATGAAACAGAGTAAAATTATATTTCAAGTGCTTTTCCATTTTACAAAAGTAATCATAAACTGTACACTTCATAACAGCATTGAGGTTTCATTGTTACATAATTCATCTGAACCTGACAAGTATGTTCACACATTCTAAAGAAGACATTGTAAAAATACTGCAATGTGTAACATCTTTAAAGGTAGTTGCAAAAAACATTTGTTCTAAGTAATACAATTATATGCTGTCAAGTTTCACAAATGGCTGGTTACCATGTACAAAAGCCAGAAACACGAATTTCAAAAGATTTTAGAATGTCTGTTCTATAATACGGAAGTCAAAGATATTAATTTGAACAATGGCTAAGTATTAAATCACAAACTTCAGTTAAAAAGTCACCTTATGAACAATGACTGAAGGGTACAAAAAAAGGTCAGATATGATATACCCAAATAATCTGATGTCATGTGTGGAATGAAGATTTTAGTGGTTCCTGCCAATTTAGAAAAATTGGCAAGTATCTTGGACTATTCACTAGTGGGATCATCACATTTACAATGTGAGGCAGTTCTCTTTTATTTTGACTTTTGTTTCTTCAGTCTGAAATCAAAGTTTCACTTCATGTGTTCCTTAATTTCTCCATATTTTGCAGATAAACCCAATCACTTCTTAGTTGAAAGGGTCAATAACATTTTAATGTGAATGACATCAACTTGGGCTGGGCTTTTTGCTTATAAAACAAAGTATAAATGCAAATATTTTGTATATTAGAGTTAGTCTACCTACTTTTTATCTATACAGTGATAAAATTTATGAAGCTATTCACACTGAAGATTACTGGTGCTCTTTAAATGGAAAGCTTAAGGGTGTATTTTTAAAGAAAAAATTTTAATGAAATCCACAAAATGATCTATCTAGATATAAATAGAACAAATCATGCAATTTTTATAGAGAATGATTCTGTGGCCAGTTTGTACATAGCTTTATAGCTTTTTGGGGGTCCACAAACTTTATGCTACAGCAAAATCATAGCCAAATATAATTTCAGATTAGAAAGAAACAGAATTTTGAAAGGGATAATAAAATAAACATCCAAGGCACTAACCTTCCAACGTTGAGGCGTATTTCTCTTAACATTTTTGACTTATATCTATAATATGCATTGATATCCAATAAATTATTTTTGAGGGAACAAAAACATGACATTGAATAACTGAAACCCACCACCCTGTACAGTATATATAGGGCCTTCTGTGCATAGCAGATGCAACTTACAACTAAATTTCAGAAGAAAATGGCATGTTTTTTAACCTTTGGTGACAAGATCAGGCATAGTTTTGCTTTTTGGAGAGGGTTCTCATGGTCCAGGTGAGTTTAGAAGAAATTAGTCAGTTTTAGATTAAAATATTTCCATATACATGCATGTATTATTAGCAGGTAATTTCTAGTGTCTCAATATAGGATAATTCTAGTTGATTTCTCCTGGCAGGAGTATATTCAAATCATTTCAGGCATAAAGAAGTCTACCTTTTCTCTTAAACATCTTCTACTTATTTTTTCAATCAAGGTTTCTAGTATTCAAAATGTTTGCATTCAATAAATCATTAAATCACACTTCAGCCCTTAATTTAGTGCTTTCTTTTTTCAAATCTCTGTAGCATGATGTTGTCATGCTATAAAATCAAACCCTGGTTTCCTGTCTTCATGATGAACAGGATGAAAATGAAAATAATTTTTTACTTTGAGAAGAAAATACTTGAACCAAATATTAATTAACTGCCACTGTTCAAATACACATCTTTTTGGTTAACTGTTGATGGCAGATGAAAAGTAATTACCAATACATCTTTTATTAAATTACCATTCACTTCAATTAACAGAATACTGAGTAAATATAGAAGAGTCTTTTAATTAAATAGAAAATTCTACCTAAAAGGATATCACTGAATAACATATTGGAAATAGCATTTAGTTTAATTAGCTCTGTTTCCCATGTAAAATATAAACTCATTATTTTCTTTTAAATAATGGGTCCTTCCAGCAGGTTCAGATGAATCATATTTTCAGCCATGTCACTGAGTTAACTATTAAATGCTGTGTCATGGGTTTGTTTTTTTTTGAGCAATGTCAGAGAAATTACTTTCCTCTAAAAGTTAAAATATTATATAAAAGAATTTTTTGATTTTGCATCTTAATATCTTTGTTTCCATATGCTTTGACATTTTTGCTTAACTATCATTTACTTATGTGAATTCTTACTTTATTTTACCTTCAGTTCTTTTGAATCATTTCTCAGTGACAATACATTTTTAGCTTAAAGATTAAAAAGCTTAGATCAAGTACCTCAGAACAACTGGAGTTACTTTAAGAACAAGTCATGAGGAAACCAATCTCTGCATTTTCTTTAGATTAAGTAGAGGCTGAATGATTTTCTTAAATTATTATCAACTCCAGATTTTTTAAAAAAATTACCAGGTCATGAAATTACCTGGTTATAACTATAACTAAGTGAAAAAAAAAAAAAGAAAAAAGTCAGACTAACTCCATTCCATAAAAATATATGTTCTTAAATAATATCAAGTACTCTTTTTAAAGCGGCAAAGAAATAACCATGTGTTCAATGTGAAAATTTTATGTGCCTTTATTTGTAATAGTCTTTGGCTCTTTTGGTAACTCATCCTGAAGTAAGTTATATTTTGTTTTATGAATAACAAAAGTTGACAAAGGGATGGAATTTTGACTTTTTCAATTTTGAAGTAATTAATCATTAAATGAAAGCTTTAAGAGATTCATAACTCTTTACTGAGTCTGCAAAATTTTAAAATAAAATTTATAGGAGAATAAACACAGTTGGAAATGTCAATTAAATATCACAACCAAATAGATTCAAATATATTTGCTTTTATCTAAAACCTGAGTCAGTATTGATCACTTGTGATCTCCCTGCAGTAACTAGAACATGCACACGCTTTCCAAATCTGCATAAGAAAGTGGGTGCTTGGCTCTGCTTTCCTGTTTCTACTCCCCTGGCACTAGTCCTAATGATATTTGCTCCTGAACTGTGAATATATTTATATGGCAAATTTTACATGTAAAACGAAGTACCAGAAACAGAGCTGGCTTGACAAAAAATTAAGATTGTCAAGAAAAATATTATTAGGAAACCAGTGTGAAAAAGCATGAAATGTTTAGTTTTGTGAAGATTGTGTACCCTACAAACATTAATAATGTTCTTTTCATATTCAGTTTACTCATTCCTCTGATTGTTTGTTGGTGAATCAGGTATGAACAACAACAAACCCTAAAAAACTTAAAAGAACATCAGTGTTCTTATGCTAACGAGCCAACACTTGCTCCTTTTTCCTAGACTTATGTTTCCTAAGTCCCTGAAGAAGTCCCTGAAGTGAGATGTTCATTGTACACCTGAACTATGACTTCATAAAGTGTCAGTACTGTCATTAAAATGTGGTGTCCTACACAAATTAGAGGAGGATATTTCTAACATCAAATCTTACTTTAAATACTAAAACTAAAAATACTTTATCTTCAATCACAAGTAGAAAGAGATAAGTTACGTGCACATGGATGTGTGGGCTTTATAGAGAGCGGGTGTGTTGTGTTGAAAGAGGAGGGATTACATGTTTATAATATGAGCTATCATTTTTAATAATCACACTTGATCAATCTGAGGGTAAACCTCCCTCATGTATTATGTGAAAGATGAATTGTGGTGAATTTCCTCCCCTTAATCTTTTTCACAGGATTAACAAGTACTCTGGCATGATGAGTTTGTTCCAACTCCTAGGAAATATTTTTTTAAAAAATTATTTTAAAAACTTATTTTAATCTGTAATCCCCATATTAAAGTCTCCCCATTGGCTGATGGTTCATATTTTTTTCATTACAAGCATTGAGGTGTCTATGGATCAATAAGAAGTCCTTAAAATATGTTTTTGGAAGAAAATAATTATTATACTCATTTGGGAAATGTAGTTGCTAATTTATTTAATACCTTAAGCTGCAGCAATATCTACTAATAAAGCAATTGATTCCAAAAATATTATTCTATTAAGAGTATAACTTTTGTCTTCCCATTTGAAAATTTTTATATCCCAGTAAAACTAAGAGTTCCAAAATGGAAGTGTGAAGGTCATCTTCAATCTGCCTAAAATAGCAAATGATTTTTTTAGGCTTGATAAGGTAACCAAGTATTTTCAAATAGGTTCCTTCTATTATCTTCAATGAGAAAACTTTAGCTAGGAATACTTGTCATTAGGATGGTACAAACATTTTTGAAAAATTTTTAGCAAAACTGCGTTTGCCTTTAAAAGGTTAATGTAAAATATTAACCTCATAATGGTAATGAAATCATCACGAGAGATTCCCACAAACAAAATTTCAAGGCTTTTAAAATTTTATTTCTTAATATTAAGAAATATGGAATTTTATGAAAATAAAAATTTCATAATTGCTGATAAAGTTTTCTCATCCTGAAAAATGTTTTTATTTTCTTGCCCTTTTTTTTAAACAACAACACCAAAAAAACCTTCTTTCTTAGAATAAGCTGAAATATGCACTATCTATACTACATATCTCCAAAGTAAGGTTGGGGTAATCCAATATAGATGCTTTCCAATAGGGCCTGACAATGAGACAAAAAAGTTGACCCGATTTAAAAGAAAGTTCTGTCTTGTAAAAACATTTGCATAGTCTTTACATCTAGTGGCCTGATCCTTGATCCTTATGAAGGCAAATGCCTTTCACGAGAGGACTGGAGGTCTTGGCCTTTACAATTAATTTGTTTATTTTTATTAAATGTTGAAGTTGTATTATTTACGGTATGTTTCTATAGTTTGCGGAAAAATAAATCGTTTCTTTAAGAAAATACTCAGTTTCAATGATTAGCTTATGATTGTGTTTAAAAGTCACTATTACTGTGTACAATTTAAATGACAATGAGCACAGACAGTGTAGTTGTACCTTTGGTGTCTGTTAATATGATCTACCAGAAACACAGGGCCTACACGGTAACTTCACGTCACAAAAATAACATGTCACAAAAAATACATGTCACAGTATTTGAGAACCTTACAGACACTTTAGAAATGAACTTCTGATTCTATTCACTTCGGAATACTAATGCTACATTTGAGATTATTAGAATTTAAAAAAATATCAGTTAAACGGTGCAACAAATGTTTGAACTAATATAACAAGAAGACAGTATAAAACAGTAGCCATAGTGGCTCAATCTTCCACTTTCCAGTCACTAAATATCACTTCTGAAATTTATATTCAAAATGATTCTTTAAATTTACAGTTTTATCTGTATATTTTAAAGAACAAGCTTGAGGGTTAGCAGAGCCAAAACTCACCAAGAAAAGAATTTGCTGAGATAAAAGGAAGATATTATCAGATAAGTAACATCAATTTTACTGTGCAAAGATTTAATGCTGCGTAAGTTAAGTTCAAATTTCCTTTAAAGTTTATATAGAACCATGTGCACAATTAGAAATGAACATAGTTGCAACAAAATCAAAACCATACATTTGTGACATGTGCTACTTTATACAATAGCAGCATAAACTATGTTTAATTTTTGATAAGTATTCATCTTTAAAAACTTATTTCTTTGCTTATGCAAAGATTTACAACATAGTAAAACACTCTTTGAGCTAATAGGCATATGACAGGAAGGATAAAATGCCTGATGCATCTAAGGACTATGTGTATCGAAGTAAAAGGTATTCAGATGTTCAAAGTTAAAAAAGAAAACAGACACAAAAGTACATAAAAATTGCGCATCAAGTTTGTACATTACCATGGATATATTTTAAATGAAGAAATCAAATCTTTCACTTTTTGTTTGTTTTTTCTGATCCAATGAGCACATGGTCTTAGATCCTTATTATAATGGTCTTATTTTGGAGGCATTATGGTGTGGAAGGTGGTTTGGGAGATGGACAGGATCCTTGACTATCAAAACTGGTTGCCCGGCCAGGTAACTGAAAGACAATAATTTCACGATATGTGATCTAGTACAGAAATATAATACAGTGGTTAATTGTAGCTCCCTTTTAATGGTGAATATTCAACCACAATATGCAAGTCTCTGAAGAGAAGATACACACAGCTCCCCCTGCCCTTCAGGACTTATTAATACCTTCCCAGGTAGCACAAGGAGACATAAAGAATTTATGCAAAGCGAGGTACACAGATGTACACAGAACAGCACTGCACAGACAGCTGTTTATGACAGCAGAATAGTTTCACATTTTATGGCATGCTTTTAGTTCTTTTTAAAGTAATTAATAGTTTACTGGAATGAAGGGCAATTACTAGGCAAGAGCAATAAAACAGAGGTTCCAGGACACGAGAGGCTCCATTCCACTTGCTCTAAGGCAGGAGGTGGTTACAGGAGCAGTTAATAAGATGAGAAGGACTACATTTGGCAGATCTGAGTAATCAAGATAATTTCCCAGATCCTTAAATACCTATGTGTATTTAAAAAGTTTAACTACCATGAAATAAATGTGATCCTCTAGGTGAAAGTAACCAGATTTTCCAAATGATGCTTTAGTCTTTGTTCTACCACCTGTCCCAATTCTTGAATAATTATTCTTTTCTCATATTCATCTCTTCTCTGACAAGAATTCATATAATTTAAATTATACATTTAGTTTTTTCATTGTGCAAAATCTAGCCAGTTCTTAGGTCTCCAGTCCATATATATTCTGTTTGACCAATAAATGTAGGAGCAGGGATTAGAAAAAAGGAGTTATTTGGCTGGAGAAAGTACATTTATGTACCTTCTTGTTCTCGGATACTCAGTTATCAGATAAACATCTGGGATCTTTTTCTGATGCCCATATTGTGGCTTATTTTCCTGTACATCTTATTTATTATCATTGAAAAGTATTCACATGTTCTCAGACACAAATATGCCTATTCCACAGCTCCCATCATCAGATGAGTGTATAATTGCTTATTAAACAGTTCTAAATAACTAATATGCCTTGTGTCATATAGCACCTTTCCTCTCATTATCAAAAGTTCTTGTTCACATTATCTCAATTGTTGTTGTATCATCTGTGTGAAGCCTATAGGGGCATGGGGTTCCATTTTCATTAAATATGGAGAAATGCAGTTGTAGACAGAGTGAGATACCTGCCCAGGATTAGACAGCCAGAGGAACAAAGATTAGAACCCACTTCTCCATCCAGTGTGGGTCCCTGCTTAACAAAGCTTTGCTGTCCTTCCTAGATTCTTAGGATTAACATTCATTTTTCAAACTTAAAAAAAAAGAACAGAAAAAGAATAGCAATTATACAATAAGCAGTAGAGTCTACTTTAGACAATATCCACTGTTGAAACAAAATATAACTTTCCAAGGCTTGAGCTACTCAGAGAATACTTCTGTCAATACTTCTGAAACTCTAGGGGAAAACACTATGTGAATGGGTATCTCTCTCTCTCTCTGTGTGTGTGTGTGTGTGTGTGTGTGTGTATGTGTCTGTCTGTCTGTCTGTCTTTTATGATTTATTTTACACTAAATTATGAAATCAGGTAAAAACTTGGAGCATTCATGTATAAACAGATATCTATGATGACAATTCACGACCCTGAGCATGCAATGTTCATACAATGTTCATCTAAATTTCCCCACAATGTCCTGAGTAGCATGGCTGAGGTCACATTTTTGTGACCAAACTGAGATTAGAACCTGGTCCCACAGATATTTTAGTGAATTACACTGCACAGCCGCTCCCATTCAACCAGTGCTTAGTGCCAGGACAAGAAGCAGAATATTATCTATGGGGAGATAGTAGATGTATCATTCACTTACTATGTGGTCAGTGTAATTATTCTTTTTCTTAAAGTGCATAAAATCCGTCATCTACTATACATCCTTTTGTGAACATGCATAACCTCTCAATTGATCAGGTCATATAAACTACTTCCTTTGTGACTCTTCAAGAGGCTCTAGCAGCTGTCTTTCGGAAAGTAAGCCATCCAACCTAGCAACATTTGGTGTATCCAGTAGACTGATGACGAACTTCATGGCTAAAAATCCTAACAGAAAATAGGTATTGACACTTCTTCTGGTCGATATAACTATTAATAATAGTTTTAATAATTGCTAACATTGTGTGACACCCTGTGCTAAGCACTTGATAGTCAGCATTTATTTAGTTTTACTCTGAGTTTACTACTATGATAGAGTCATAGCGAAACTTGGAGAGGTTAAAGTAACTTGCCCAAGGTTCCACAATATGAAGTCACACAGTAGAGCCAGGCGTTGAACTCAGGCAAACCGATGCCTCAATATTTTTAAAATCTGTGAGCCATTTTACTTCCTGGCTAGAATTGAAGGAGACATATCCGTCCCCTTACATAGAAAACTCGTATTAGGTGACAGTACCTCTATTTAGGGATCGTGGAGAACTTTAAGTAAGACAGCTGTTTTCACAAAAGAGAAGCACAAAAATTCAGTTTCCAGTTAATAACAAACTTACTAGATTGTCCGAGCACTCACTGTTTTAAGTTTTCAGGCTATGCAAAGAACATAACAGACTTGCAGTTTTTACTGGGCTTATCATCCACAGGAATACGAAGCCAGAAAGTCTAGTGGTTTTTAAAATCCAACAACGCACATGGAACTTTGAACACTAAATGTTACACACTGTGAGACAAAGGCAAGAGCAATCTTTATCATCATTTTTTTAAAAGTTAATATGTAAAATGTCAGATAAAGGTTAGCAGATAAAGAATATGTGAGCAAAAGAGACAAGAGAGAGCAGAGGTCAGGAACTCTCCAGCTTACCTCCAGTAAGGGGTGCCAGTGTGTTATGGGTTTTCGGTGGTAGGCCAGCATTTCATTCCAGTGGTCTCGCCCGAGACCTTCGGCATCCAGTCCTGTTCTACACACTCCTATGACCTCATTGTGTCCTACCCTATGATTAGTAGAACATTATACTTTCATTTCCAACATTCACAGATAGATGGGGTTTCACACGTCTTGGAAGAATTTTAAATATATGATTAAAACACCAGATTCTGTGATTTTGCAAATTTTACTACTTCGAGTCAAATGAAAATGATTAAGCGAAACGAAATTTACTAAACAGTATCAACATTCAAAAATGAATTTAGATAAGAAGCACACACAAGCCATTTTAGCGCTCCGTAATTTGAACTCATTTCGCAATCATCAAAATAGTGTGAATGAGAAATGCCAGTAGGTCCTTACCTACAGGATGAGTTTCTTTCTTAGTAGTCCTATTAAATGTAAGTGATGCAAATCAGATCTTGCTGTTTCCACAAAGCTTAATGTTTTGTAATGATGTTTAGACTTCTCAACAGGAGCCCAGAACCCATCGTCTTTTGTATGAAAGCATATTTACTTGACTCTAAACTATATGTCAGTGTGTGTTTTTGCTTGTACTACTATAAGCAGGGCATGGTTATGTTCAACCCTGGGGCATTTGATTTATTATCGCATAACAGAGCACACTGGACAACATTTCTATTTTCTATTCATGTCCTGCTTTCCCAGCAATGAATCAAAATAATAATAGTTAATATTTTTGAGAGCTTATTATGTGCTGGTGTTCTATGTAATTTAATGTACTGACCCACTTAATCGTCATACCATGACCATGAATATCATTATTATCATCTCGTTTTACAGATAAATAAACTAAATGTCCCAGAAGGTCAGGGATGCTCGACTTTGCATACTTGGTAAGAAGCAAAGGCAGGAGCTGATTCAGGGCAGTTGGCTCAAGACTGCATGGTAAGTTGCTTCTCAAGAACGGAACCTAGGCCGGGTGCGGTGGCTCACGCCTGTAATCCTAGCACTCTGGGAGGCCGAGGCGGGTGGATTGCTTGAGATCAGGAGTTCAAAACCAGCCTGAGCAAGAGCGAGACCTCGTCTCTACCATAAACAGAAAGAAATTAATTGGCCAACTAATATATATAGAAAAAATTAGCCGGGCATGGTGGCGCATGCCTGTAGTCCCAGCTACTTGGGAGGCTGAGGCAGT
>VSMD01115933.1:0-14845 GCA_008750895.1 Mirza zaza | reverse complement strand
GGCTGATTTTCACAGCCACGCCCATCACCAGGGCTGATTTTCATAGCCACGCCCATCACCAGGGCTGATTTTCACAGCCACGCCCATCACTAGGGCTGATTTCCATAGCCACGCCCATCACCAGGGCTGATTTTCATAGCCACGCCCATCACTAGGGCTGATTTTCATAGCCACGCCCATCACTAGGGCTGATTTTCATAGCCACGCCCACCACTAGGGCTGATTTTCATAGCCACGCCCGTCACCAGGGCTGATTTTCGGGGTAGGGCTTCTATTGCTCACATGCTCAGAATTCCTGCTGGGGCTTATTTTATGGGCAGGGCTTACTTTCGGGGAAACACAGTATATGGCTCTAAGGATAAAAGGCTGTGTCACCAGCCCACCAACTCGGTTCTTAAATTGAGTTGAGTTTTGAGATCTGTGTCTTGGTCAGTTCCTTCCTGTCACCGACTCCCCTTGGGCAAGGTCACGGTCACGCCTGCACCCACGTGTTGAAATCAGATGGTTGCAGAGGTTCTGCAGAGGACATTGAGCTTGGAGATGGCCAGTGTGAGGCTGAGGAGCCCTTGTGAACAACCGAGAATGTTCTAGAATGTTCGCCCAGTGGGAGGGAGGTTTTGGGAAGGGCAAACACTGAGCACCCCAGGGACTTTGCATTTGTTACCAATGCCACTATGGGACAAAAAACAGAAGTAGCCACGGATGCCAGGCCATCCCAGGTGGATGGAGCAGAAACACTGCGGGAGCTAAAGAGGCCTGTTTCAGGAGAAGCCCCTCAAGGACCGGCTTACCTGGGCCACGGTATTTATTTAAGGAAAACACTAAAGAATGCCTCTAGGGAGAGTATTTTCCTCTGGAGAGAAGGAAAGGATTGAAGTGATTAAAGCCAAGGAAGAAGGCTGGGCACGGTGGCTCACGCCTGTAATCCCAGCACTCTGGGAGGCCGAGGCTGGAGGATCGCTCAACGTCAGGAGTTCAAGACCAGCCTGAGCAAGAGCGAGACCCCGTCTCTACTAAAAATACAAAGAAATTAATGGGCCAACTAATATATATAGAAAAAATTAGCCGGGCATGGTGGCGCATGCCTGTAGTCCCAGCTACTCGGGAGGGAGGCTGAGGCAGGAGGATCGCTTGAGCCCAGGAGTCAGAGGTTGCTGTGAGCTAGGCTGACGCCACGGCACTCACTCTAGCCTGGGCAACAAAGCAAGACTGTGTCTCAAAAAAAAAAAATTTTGTCTCGGGAAAGGACCAAAATGGTGGGGGAGGAAAGTCTGGCTTTCGTGGTGGTGGAGGTCACTCTGCTGGCAGGCCACAAGACCGAGGTGGCGTTGGTGGCTCCAGGCAGCAGTGGCAGGTGGCCAAGTGGTGGCAGGAGATGTCAACCAATGCTGGAGAACAGGCCTCGGCAGGGCCGGGAGCAGGAGGAGGGGCAGGGGCGCTGCACGAAGGGTTTCCGGTCCATCCACCTGGGGTGGCCTGACGTGGCATCTGTGGCTGCTTCTGTTTTATATTTTCCCCATAGTGGCATTTGTAACAAAGTCCCCAGAGCGCTTGGCGTTTGCCCCTCCCTCCCGCCGGGCGAACATTCTAGAACATTCTCGGTTGTTCACAAGGCCTCCTCAGGCTCACACTGGCCATCTGCAAGCTCAATGTCCCCTGCAGCCACCTGACTTCAACACGTGAGTGCAGGCGTGCCCGTGACCTTGCCCCAGGGGAGTCCGGGACAGGAAGGAACTGGCCGAGACATCCATCCTGGGAGGCAGCCGGGCTCCTTGTCATTGCCGTGCCGGTGGCTCAGGTGTTGAGCTGCAAGGTTCATAAATATTTTGAATAATCATCTTAAAAGTTAATTTTAAAATATTAATAATATTCCTAATGCGTGCTGCAAAAATGGCTGTAAGCCTCTTAAAGTTACCTTTTCAACTTAAAGACAGTTTTGGAAAGAAATACAGATTGGCTTTCATCTCGCAAACAATCTTTTTTTTTTTACTTCATTTTCTTAGTTTTCTTTGTCGTTCATAAAAAGGAAACCGTGCTAGTCTAGTTGTAAACTAGACATTGTAAACTTCTTTTTTTTTTTTGAGACAGAGTCTCCCTTTGTTGCCCAGGCTAGAGTGAGTGCCGTGGTGTCAGCCTCGCTCACAGCAACCTCCGACTCCTGGGCTCAAGCGATCCTCCTGCCTCAGCCTCCCAAGTAGCTGGGACTACAGGCATGTGCCACCATGCCCGGCTCATTTTTTATATATATATATTAGTTGGCCAATTAATTTCTTTCTATTTTTTTATAGTAGAGACGGGGTCTTGCTCAGGCTGGTTTTGAACTCCTGACCTTGAGCAATCCTCCTGCCTCGGCCTCCCAGAGTGCTAGGATTACAGGCGTGAGCCACCGCGCCCGGCCTTACCTCCCATTTATAACCATCCTCTTCTCATTCCTGGTCCAAGCGGTACAGGGGGTGCTGACCTCAACTTCTCTACTTCCGGGTTGGGCATTTGATCTAGACTTAGCCAATTAGCATTTTCCATCCTTTTGACCAAGATGATTGGCTCTGGGATGAACACGTGACCCGAGCCAAGCCAATCAGGTTCAGTTCTGGGACTTTTGTTGCCTCTCCTGGGAAAGAGGTCTTCTCTTTTGGCTGGGAGTTGCTAGCCGTGAGGCTGACATAATCCTGGAACTTCTGAGGACAACCAGAGCCTGCCTGAGAATGGAGACAGGAAAGAAATGAGAAGCAGGCCTGAGACATATGGACCCACGGGTATCCTTGGAGCCCATAAACCCAGCTGTGCCTGAACCCACCGGATCCGCCTTTAGATTTTCCCATTAAACAAGCCCCTGCATTATTTATTCAACTATTATTACAACATATCATCATCAGAATTTTAATTATTATTGTAATTATTTAAATCCCTTGCATTTTAGAGTTAAGGAAAATGAGTTTTGGAGAAGGCAAGGAACTTAGCCACAGTCACCCAGCTGGAAATCAGAAGGGTTAGGGTTTGAACCCATAAATTTATTTGGAGCCTTAAAGCCAGCTTGAATAGAGTTTCTGTCTTTTTTTTTTTTTTTTTCTTCCAGGAAGTGTCCTGACCAATTTGAAAAGAAAGATTCTTTTCCTGTCCTTCCTAGAAATCCACTTATCTACACAGTAGAATGAAAACCCCTCCAGCCGGGCCAGTCTGGTTGCTCCTGTGCTCCGTAGCTGAGCCGGGCCCTTCTCTCTTAGATAAAGGCATCGTGAGTCAAGTCTTTAGCGTCAAAGGGTGACACATGGACTGACACCATCCTGAACGATGAACCAAGAAGAGAGACAGCTACGAGCAGAGGGTCAATGCTGACCTGTCCTTCCTATGGAAATTCGTGTTCGTATTTCTAAGCAATTAGACAGCTGCTGTGACATTATGGCCCTCCTGATGCCAGATAAACCATCCATGTGACATCAGTCACAACTTCCCCATGCCATCCTTGTGCTCGCCGGGTGCCAGGCTTGTGACTATTAGCTCATGTTCAGTGAATCGTGCAGCCAACGAGAAGGAAAAGTCAGAAGTTTTGCAGAAATTGGGGCAAGGCAGTCCATAAATTTTTACTGACTTCACCTTTTTCACCCAAGTAAGTGTTTTTAACGAGGTAGAGAGAAAGGTGTCATCGCAGGTTTGAAAATTATTCTCCACCATCGGCCTTCCGGAGGGAGGGAAGCCATGATTTCTCTGATTTTATTTATTTATTTTTTTTGATGCCCAGGCTAGAGTGAGAGCCGTGGGGTCAGCCTCGCTCACAGCAACCTCCAACTCCTGGGCTCAAGGGATCCTCCTGCCTCAGCCTCCCAAGTAGCTGGGACTACAGGCATGCACCACCGTGCCTGGATAATTTTTTCTATATATTTTTAGTTGGCCAGTTAATTTCTTTCTATTTATAGTAGAGACGGGGGTCTTGCTCTTGCTCAGGCTGGTTTCGAACTCCTGACCTTGAGCGATCCTCCCGCCTCGGCCTCCCAGAGGGCTAGGATGACAGGTGTGAGCCACTGTGCCACTCACAGGCGTGAGCCGCTGCCCAGCCCCTCTGTTGCCTTTCTTCGTACTTTCGACATCCGGCCTCGGCTGCTCGGCTGGCTCCTACTCTTGGCTTCACCCCTGCACCTGTATTATGCACTCACGACGGCGCCTGGGGACGCACATATCAGGCACACAAGCTGGGCCGCCCTGACACACAGCTCCGAAAGCCCTGCTCGTGTTCGTTCTGCATGGTGCTCCAGGGGCACCCTTTATATAGAAAACAATGTACCTGGGGCCCCCTGGAATCGGGCACCTCCGTGACCACGCTCAATGGATACTGCTGGTGAATGAGTGAAAGAATGAATGAAATCCTGGTTGGGTATGCTTTGGCATCTCTCCTGGACACTCAAGGTTTTGCTTATCACTAAGGGGTCTGTTCCAGCTTTCCTTTTTCTAACATGCACCTGACACATAGTAGGTATAAAGTTTTTGGCAGTTGGGAAAATAATAGACAGAGAGAGAGAGAGAGAGAGAGAGTGGGGCCAAACAATGTGGCTTTATTGAGCGCTCCCGGGCGAGGTTCATGGGTCCCAAGGTGGGGGGGAGGGGTCAACAGTCACGCCTATTTGAAAGGGGGGAAGGTTTTTATTTTGTTTGAGGCAGCCTGGAGACTTTTGGCGGGAAGAGCTGGGGATTTTTCACTGTGACCTTTAGTGGTTATTGAGAAACAGGAGGAGCTGGCTGTATTTGCGGAATCCAGGAACCGGAACTTTCTTACCCGGGTGGATATCCAGGTGCGGTTTTTCTCAGTGGGGCCTGGCGATTGTTTTCGGCGGGTCTGGTCTCGTGAGCCTTTTCTTTTGGATCTAGGGAAGGAAGGGGGGCCCGCCACCAGCCTTACAGTGGAACTCTGTAAATATAGACTAAGATGGCACCAACGTCCAGATTAATTCCGTTCCCATGTCTGTCTGCTCTCCACGGAAGCCATTTGACTGCTTATTCCAGCTTATTCTAGCTTCCGGACAATTTCTCTAGCCTCTGGGAGGTCAAGGCACTAGGGTCAGTGGTTGTAGTTCTTTGTTTTTCACAGAAGCACAAACGTCAGAAATGGACCACGATTTCACGGTTGACTTTCACTGTGGCCCATAAGTGGGCCCCGTTAGCTGTGGTCACATGTTTCTCACACCCACCCTTCAAGGTCCGCCTCAATTTCTAGCTCTTTCCAGAAGCTTCTTATGGCCAATCCAGCACTAACTGCTCTTCTTCTTTCTCCTTAAATATAATTAGGCATTATTTTTTTTTTATGAATAATAACTCATCATCCATCCTTTTATTCTGCAGATTTTGTCCTCCTCAGTAGCTTATAGATTCCTTGGGGGTAGGGATCCTGCCAAACTATTTCAGCGACCTTCACATTGACTCACTTGCACAAGGTGATTTAAACAAATAAACCTGACCAACCCTGCACCTCAGTTAAGTACTTTCCATTTCTGGGGTATATCTTTCCTGGGAAAATTTCCTTTTCTTCTCTTTTTTTTAATTTAATTTTTATTTTTTTGAGACAGAGTCTCACTCTGTTGCCCAGGCTAGAGTGAGTGCCGTGGCATCAGCCTAGCTCACAGCAACCTCCAACTCCTGGGCTCAAGCGATCCTCCTGCCTCAGCCTCCCGAGTAGCTGGGACTGCAGGCATGCGCCACCATGCCCCGGCTAATTTTTTTTTCTATATGTATTAGTTGGCCAATGAATTTATTTCTATTTTTAGTAGAGACGAGGTCTCGCTCTTGCTCAGGCTGGTTTCGAACTCCTGACCTCGAGCAATCCGCCCACCTCGGCCTCTCAGAGTGCTGGGATTACAGGCGTGAGCCACCGCGCCCTCCTTTTCTTTTTTAACTTTGAAAAAGCGTCCACTTTTTCCACCTTCCAGAGTCACGTTGATCAGGACAATGGAAGGTAAACATGTTTGCCAAGGAAGTAGAATGAACTTTCCATCCAAGACAGAAATAGAAGCTTTCTTGAAGGCCCCTGCTGCAGCCCGTCACCTGTACGGGTTGTCACATGGGCAGAGCATGCGGAGCCATCGAAGGTTCTGTTGATGATGAAAGACTCAAGTGGCGCCGTGGCATTTGTCAACAGCCACCAACGTCTCAGCAAATGTGCTCCTCGTCATTGAAAGCCAGCCCTATTGTGAGGCATTATTCCGCTTCTGAATGGGGCCAACATTATGTAATATTGGAGGCAGAAAAAGCAAAACACCAAGACGTAGGCAAAGGCCACTTTTCCTTTTGTGAGTGCTTTGCAGCGTGTCTTGCTGTGGCTGGCGTTAAACTGAATCCCACTCCGCAGATTCAGTCCTGAGTGGCTTCGTTTTCAGGCCTTGGGACTTTCTGCTCAAAAAGAAGAGATGGTTGGACCCAGGGCTTAAGTTAAATTCAAGAATTCCTGCACTTGGCCGGGCGCGGTGGCTCACGCCTGTCATCCCAGCACTCTGGGAGGCCGAGGCGGGCGGATCGCTCAAGGTCAGGAGTTCTAAACCAGCCTGAGCAAGAGCGAGACCCCGTCTCTAGTATAAATAGAGAGAAATTAATTGGCCAACTAATATATAGAGGAAAAAATGAGCCGGGCATGGTGGCACATGCCTGTAGTCCCAGCTACTTGGGAGGGAGGCTGAGGCAGGAGGATCGCTTGAGCCCAGGAGTTTGAGGTTGCTGTGAGCTAGGCTGACGCCACGGCACTCACTCTAGCCTGGGCAACAGAGTGAGACTCTGTCTCAAAAAAAAAAAAAAAAAAAAAAAAATTCCTGCACTGGAAACAGGCTGAAAGTCTTGGTCTTGGTGTTGTTCTTCCGGGTCATCGGTCCTAAACTTCCCATGCTCTGACTCTGAATTGGCAGAAATCCTGGCAAAATCGCTGTCCTGTAGCCGTGATGTGCACAGCTCTAGGGGGAAAGATGTGAGAAGTCATTTTTAGCAACTGTAGCTCCTTCTGCAACACGTGCACACACACACACACACACACACACACACACTTAGCACTCTAGCCTTCTTCTCAAACTGCCCTCTTCTTGCTTGCATTTCACACATTCCATTCCAAGGACAAACCTCCTCCACCTGCCAGTTGCAGAAGAAAAGATAAAAAGGGGAGATAAAGGCTGGGGCTAAAGGAGCCTTTGCCCCGGGGTCGCTAGACAGTGGAGCCCACTGGGAAGTGGGCAGCAGAGTGCAGGTTGTGGGTCTCTGGAGCCAGACTGTCTGGGCTCCGATGCTGCCGTTCCCGCTTGGTGGCTGTGCCGTCTGGAACCCACTGCTTAACTTTCCTGGGCCTGGGTTCTACTACATCCGTGAACAGGGACCACGACAGTATTGGCCTAGTCCTGTCGGTGTGTCATGACAATTGAACGAGCCAATACGTACGGAGCCCTTAGAACAGAGGCCGGGACGTGGCGTGTGCCCCATCAGTGGTGGCTGTCATTGTAGGGGAAGGTGTGTACGTCCCTTAAGGTCCAGGATGAGACCCACACCTGCCAGTTCTTGCACAGAACCTGTTTGTGTTCGTTAATTTTATTGAGCAACTATTTATCGAGGGCCTAGTACATGCCAGGCACATGCTGGGTGCAGAGGGTACGGAAGGGGAGGAAGTCGTACAGTCCGTGCCCTTGTGAGCTTGCGGTCTACACGCACGTCCTTCGTGCAAGGTGCCTGGTCACTGGCCACGGGCACAGCACAGGCCTGGCCCGCAGGAAGAGTTCGGGACTAGTCACCATTATCCGTCCCCAGGTAGGCTCTTTTTTTTTTTTTTTTTTGGAGACAGAGTCTCCCTCTGTTCCCCAGGCTAGAGTGCCGTGGCGTCAGCCTAGCTCACAGCAACCTCAAACTCCTGGGCTCAAGCGATCCTCCTGCCTCAGCCTCCTGAGTAGCTGGGACTACAGGCATGCGCCACCTCGCCCGGCTCATTTTTTCTATATATATTAGTTGGCCAATTAATTTCTTTCTTTCTTTTTTTTTTTAGTAGAGATGGGGTCTCTCTCTTGCTCAGGCTGGTCTCAAACTCCTGAACTCGAGCGATCCTCCCTCCTCGGCCTCCCAGAGTGCTAGGATGACAGGCGTGAGCCACCTCACCTGGCCCTTGGGGACATCCTTGATTCACTTCGGCTTCGATGCCAGCCTCAGCCACCCACCTCAGTCCTCGACACCCCCAGCTCTTGGCCCTTTGAGCTGCTGCCCCAGCCCCTCCCTGTGCCTCCTCCCGCGGAGAGGCTGTCGCTGCTTGAGTGACACCCGCCTCCACGCTCCCGACCTCCCATGCCAGCGGGGCCTTGGGTCCTTGCTGAAGCATTTCCGTGGCCACAGCCTGCCCGTCCTGTCCCTCTCGCGCCTTGCCCTGCCGTGCCAGCCTCACCCCCCTGTTCGGGAACAACGACCTGCGCGCCAATTCCTTGACACCCAGCTGGGCTCTCCGCACACTCTCGTTTCCCTCTCTGGGTCACTGTCACCTTGCACCTCAGGCTCCTGCCTTCATCCTTCTCGGGCGCCCGTCCGTGGAAAGAGTGAGCCAAGGGTGAGCAGCGACTGGGGCGCCCCGAAATCCCGCCCCAGGCCACTTCCTCTGTGTCCTCATCCCGCTCTCTTTCCGCCCCTTCCAGCCCGGGACCCAAATCACCACTTCCCAGTGCCAGCTTCCTCGGCCTCTTCCCGCTGCCTCCGCTCTCGGTGCATACGGCCGCACGGATTCATTCATTCACTCATTCATTCATTCACTCATTCACTCACTCATTCATTCATTCACTCATTCATTCATTTACTCATTCATTCATTCAGTCACTCATTCATTCACTCATTCATTCACTCATTCACTCATTCATTCACTCATTCATTCATTCACTCACTGACTCATTCATTCACTCATTCATTCATTCACTCACTCACTCATTCATTCACTCATTCATTCATTCATTCACTCATTCATTAATTCATCCACTCATTCGCTCATTCATTCATTCACTCGCAAACGCCCCTAAGAAGCGCCAACGGGGGCCACCTGCCACGTGCTCTGCTGGGTTCTGGGCGACAGAGCAGCGACCACGACACACTGTCCACCCTCGTGGAGCCTACGTTCCGGTGCGGAGCCTCGCACCACAAATACCCCACCAAATAGCGCGGCGTGTCGCCCGCACGGTGCCACACGTGGCGGCAAGCTTGGGGCACGCGCAGGTCCGCGTGGCGCTGGGCGGGGTGTGAGCCGGGGAGGACGGAGGGAGGGAGGGAGGGAGGGAAGACAGGTGGTCGTGGCTGGAATGGGGCCTCCCTCTGGGTCAGGCTACTGCGTAAAGGCGACACTGCCTGGGGTCCTGCTGCGTGGCCGATTGGTTGAGAAGCTTCTGGATCCCGCTGCTGGGATATCGTGGCCCACCCTGTCGTGGGGCCTGGCGTGTGCGGCTGCCGCAGGGAGCCCGCTGTGTTCTGCCCTGAGGTCGCAGCCCGTCTCTGGTTGGTAAGGCAGCCAACTTGCTCCTCCGAAAGAAAGGGTCCCGTCTCTGGCCCGGAGACAGGGGGCAGAGGAATGCCTTGGCTCTTGGCTCTGCTGTGTGGTTTTGGTTTTGTTTTTGTTTTTTGAGACAGTCTCACTCTCTTGCCCAGGCTAGAGTGAGTGCCGTGGCGTCAGCCTAGCTCACAGCAACCTCAACTCCTGGGCTCAAGCGATCCTCCTGCCTCAGCCTCCCGAGTAGCTGGGACCACAGGCATGCGCCACCATGCCCGGTTAATTTTTCCTATATAGTTTTTTAGTTGGCCAATTCATTTCTTTCTATTTTTAGTAGAGACGGCATCTCGTTCTTGCTCAGGCTGGTCTCGAACTCCTGACCTCGAGCGATCCGCCCGTCTCGGCCTCCCAGAGTGCTAGGATGACAGGCGTGAGCCACTGCGCCCGGTCTGCTGTGTGTTTTGACAAATGAAGACAAGAAAGGCTTTAGCCGGGTCTCTCCACCTAGATCTGTTCATCTAGGCCCAGGTAATGAGGAATTTGGGAAGAGGGTTTGACAAGGTTATGGGTACACTGCCTCCCAGTGACTATTAAAAGGTAATCCAGGCTGGAAAAGCAACTCTTCATTTCACTGTCATGGCGAAGATATAAAAGTATTAAAATTTTATTATTTAGCAGGCTATTTCATATGACGCATCTCATTGGATAGTCATCATATTGTATGGTACAAATCTGTTACCGTTTATTTATCACTGAGCTAAATATATTTTCCAGTTAGCATGGGGGCACACAATCTTTACAAAAAAAAGAAAAATTAGCTTTTGGGCCAGGGGTGGTGGCTCACGCCTGTAATCCCAGCACTCTGGGAGGCCGAGGCAGGAGGATCGCTTGAGCTCAGGAGTTCGAGACCAGCCTGAGCAAAAGCGAGACCCCCGTCTCTACTAAAAAAAAAAAAAAATAGAAAGAAATTAGCTGGACAACTAAAAATATATATAGAAAAAATTAGCCGGGCATGGTGGCGCATGCCTGTAGTCCCAGCTACTCGGGAGGCTGAGGCAGGAGGATCGCTTGAGGCCAGGATTCTGAGGTTGCTGTGAGCTAGGCTGACGCCACGGCACTGTAGCCCGGGCAACAGAGTGAGAATCTGTCTCAAAAAAAAAAAAAAATTTAACTTTTGTTTTGTTGTTGTTTTCTGCTATTAGGGTTAGTTAAGAGTCATCTCAGATGACACTGGAGTTTTCCTCTCTTGCAACACTTAAGGTCTTGGAGCGGACAGCTTTGCATTCCAGATGAATTAATAGTAATTAATAACAGTCTTCACGCAACATTCCAAGCAGAGATGTTTTGGGATGCATACCAGCTTTCAGGCTCCTGATGCTTGGAATGTGCGATTTCTCTATGTGCAGAACTTCTATCTTGGGACCATGTTGTGTCTTTATATAGAAACCAGTCCCCTTGTCAAATCGAGTGAGTACATGAGTCATCTGTGCATTTCCTAAAAACCATCACATCAAATTTTCCTCATCTGCTTTCCATTTCCTTTTTTTAATCAGGAGGAAAAAGCATTAACAACGCATGTATCTTGGAGAAAATGCTCAATGTTCATAGACTCCTGTTACACGAAAATGTTTCTTGGTGCTGACCGGATGTCACACTCGTTTAAGAAACGATCATGTCTCCACTTGCATTGTCACCAACCAAGTAACTTAAATACCTCTGCTACCTTGGGCCTCAACTTATATCATTTATCCTATGACCTGTGATATTTTAGACACTACTGAATGGCTTGAGACAGTGGCAATTAATTAGAGCTTAGAAGGTATTTGAGGGTTACCATAATTCTGACAGCCAGGTAAAGCTATGAGAATTAGTGGCTTTGGCCTCAAACAAGACTGACTTCCTCACTTTGCAAGTGACTTGAGGCATGGGAGAAAATGAAGCTTGTTCTTTCCCCATATCGTAGGTGAATATTTATGGAAAACCTTGATTTCCTTTTAGCTAGGTACATCATGCTGAAGATTTGAAGCTCTCGGGAGGAGGACATTGCATTCTATGCAAAGACAAACAAGGATGCCTAAAATGTCCCTAGGTGGCCTTTTCTGCACTCTCAGGAGGTAGTTACAGGGCAAATATTAGGTGTGTCTAATCTACTTAGGAATTTGAAACAAAAGGGGTCTGTTAAACAATTGGCCCATTTATCTGAATATTTCTGGACCTTTTCTGCTTGTGCGTATCTTCTGATCACAAAATCTTGTCAATTATCCCAAGAGGACTCATTCCTACGGGTCCAAAGGCAACACTCATTTCTTTCTGCAGCATTATCTTCCGGACAGAGGAGAGGTTACAGGGAGAAGAGGCAGACGGACATGCTTGTAGGATTCTTGCCACTGCAGAAAAGAAGAAGAAAACGATCCAACAGAACATTGCCACTGCCTAGCTGCGATATTATTAGCCTTTTCATTTCACTGAGGGAACTTCTAACAATGGCTTTATTAATAATGCAGTAATGTCAGTTTCTAGTTCAATGTTCCAAAGGCTTTGGGGACATGGGCACTGAGAGGTTTTTTTTTTTTTTTTTTTTTTTCCTACTTCCAATTAAAACACAGTGGAAAATGACTCGTTGTTCCAAGTAAAGTTTAAACCTTGCATTTCTTCTGAAATAGGTGTTCTCTGTTCCCGGAAAAATGGCTGGGGCTATGAAGACTCACACCATTGAGGGGAGAAAATCTCAGATTTTGCCCTGAATGAAAAAGAGAATTATTTTCACCTTTTCTTTTACCTTTGTTTTTTATATTACATTGAAATAGAGAAAGAGGCTGGAGGAAACCTTCCAGAATAAGAAAGATAAGATCTGACTGAGTAGCAGGGGGCCTTAATTGTAGAACACTAGTTCTCCTTTCTTTTGGGTGTGGAAGGGAGAAGATTGGGCCATTTTGCTGCCATAGAAACCAGCCAAGGTATGTGGGAGGGGAGGTGGAGGCTTGTTGGAGACCCACCCTCCCCTCCTGGAACTTAAAGATCATACTTTTCTCAAAGTTAGTGTTCTAGTCAAGAGGGGATATTTCTAATGGCCAGAGACGTGTATGTTTTATTTAACTGAGTGGAGTCTGCCTTTCCTCCTACTTTGGCTTTTGTTTTTATGAGACAGAGTCTCACTCTGTTGCCCGGTCTAGAGTGCTGTGGCGTCAGCCTAGCTCACAGCAACCTCCAACTCCTGGGCTCAAGCGATCCTCCTGCCTCAGCCTCCCAAGTAGCTGGAACTATAGGCATGTGCCATCGTGCCCTGCTAGTTTTTTCTATATATTTTTAGTTGGCCAATTAATTTCTTTCTATTTATAGTAGAGACGGGGTCTCGCTCTTGCTCAGGCTGGTCTCGAACTCCTGACCTTGAGCGATCCTCCCGCCTCGGCCTCCCAGAGTACTAGGATTACAGGCATGAGCCACCGCACCGGGCCTAGACTTTATTTTTAAAAGCAATTTTAGTTTCGAACTCCTGACCTCGAGCGATCCTCCCACCTCGGCCTCCCAGAGTGCTAGGATCACAGGCGTGAGCCACGGCGCGTGGCTTAAAAGCAATTTTAGGTTCACAGCAAAATTGCATGAAAGGTACCACGATTTCTCATTGTCCCCAAGCTCCCATCCCCCGCAACCTCTCCCACTGCCAACACGCCTGCAGCAGACTCGCACATTAGTTGTAGTCGGTGAACCTACACGGGCACATCATAGTCCCCCAAAGTCCACCGTTTACATTAGGGTTCACTCTTAGTGCTATACAGTCCACGGGTTTGGACAAATGTCTAGTGACATGTATCCACCCTACAGTGTCACGAGGAGCATTTTCACTGCCCTAAAAATTCCTCTGTGCTCTGTCTGGTCCTCCCTTCCTCCCCTCTAACCCATGGCAACCGCTGATCCTTTTACTGTCTTCATGGTTCTGCCTTTTCCAGAATGTCATAGAGCTGGAATCATACAGCACGTCGCCTTTTCGATTGCCTTCCTTCCACTCAGTCATGCATTTAAGCTTCCTCCATCTCTTCTCATGGTTTGGCCTCCCATTTCCTTTTCGCACGAAAGAATATTCCATTGTCTGGATGCACTGATATCCTTGGCAATCGCATGCTAGTCTCCATAGATGGCGGGCTGGCACCGGTAGGGTGTCTGCCAAGGTGGAATAAAAAGGCCGTGACGGGCTGCTGTCTGTGATTGCTGGTGGAGGAGAAATGCTGAGCTCCAGAGTTCGGAATGAGGGGCGTTGCTGATGTCAGGGCTCAGTCTCAGCGTGGCACGTGCGGAGACCACGACTCCCCCCAGCGTACAGAGGATGCGTGAGGGCTTGCAAAGTCCAAGTGACAGAGATCCACTGCAAACCAGCTGAATGTAAAAAGGGACCCTCGTATGCGCTCCCATGACTGAGGGCAAGTCTGCATTTCCAGGCATGGCTGGACGCAGGGCCAGAAGGGAAGCTCTTGCTCTCTCTGCCTCTCAATATTGCTGTCCTGTAATTCCTGTTCTTCCCTTTCAAAGCATTTTCTCAGCCTGCAATGAGATTGTGTGCCCACTGCTCTGCCTCCCACGTTAAATGTAACCGCGGTGATGGCAAAGATCGTGTCTCCCTCGTTTGCCAGTGTGGACCCGGGACTCAGCACGGTGACTCGTATACCCACAGCCCAGACATTCAATAAATATTTATTGGATTTATATTCCAGGCTTCCAGAGGCTGAATTGTCTGGGCGAAGGCTCTAAAGATCAAAGGAGGTGATGGAAACTCCAGATGTTGCAGCAAAATCGAAACTTGGCAAAATATTTTTCTTTCCTCCCCAAGTCCCTTGTATTTCAATTCCCCATCCTCATCCCTTTTAGCTTGAGGAGAGAGAGAGAGAGAAAGAGAGAGAGAGAGAGAGAGAGAGGAGAGAGAAGATTAAATCACTTTGATATCATCTCGTTGTGACCTCCTGGTTATTTAAAATATTGATCCTTTTCAGATTTTGGCTCTGTCCCTTATAGGCTATGTAAACTTGGAGGAGCTTTTTGACCTAAAACTTTGTTTTCTCACTTGTAAAAATGGATGCATGGTGAATTAAAGAAGGCCACAAATTCCTGGACACTTTTCCCATCTAAGGGTGGGATCGATGTCCCTGTGCCTTGCCCTTTAATCTGGGTGGGCTCGGTGACTCGCCTGCCCAACAGGACACAGCAGAAGTGATGCTCCATCAGTTTCCATGCCCAGGCCTTAAGAGACTGGCAGCTTCTACTTCCTGCCTTTGAATGCTCACTCAAAGGGAAGTCTGTCACCAGGGCCCCTGAGCTAGTCCCAGCTGTTCCGGCCATTCCGGCTGTCATGCAGACATGTGAGCCAAGAAGCCACCCAGCCCAGTTGAG
>VSMD01115931.1:0-21881 GCA_008750895.1 Mirza zaza | reverse complement strand
TTTTTAAGACAGAGTCTCACTTTATTGCCCAGGCTAGAGTGAGTGCCGTGGCGTCAGCGTAGCTCACAGCAACCTCAAACTCCTGGGCTCAAGCAATCCTCCTGCCTCAGCCTCCCAAGTAGCTGGGACTACAGGCATGTGCCACCATGCCCGGCTAATTTTTTCTATATATATTAGTTGGCCAATTAATTTCTTTCTATTTATAGTAGAGATGGGGTCTCGCTCTTGCTCAGGCTGGTCTCGAACTCCTGAGCTCAAAGGATCCGCCCACCTCGGCCTCCCAGAGAGCTAGGATTACAGGCTTGAGCCACCGCGCCCGGCCTACATCTTTCTTAAATATGCTTCCAAATTGTGATAATACCTCACTGAGAATTCAGAACAAAGTAAATTAGATTTCTGAATCTCAGCAAGATGCAAAATAAATAGATCATCAGAACATTACAGTTCTGAAAGATAAGGCTACTAAAAGCCTACACCAAATTCTCATTTGGCAGTGATTAACCTATTTCTTACACCCCAAAACTGATAGGCTGACAAGCAAATTCTGATTATTTTTTCCTCTCATAGTATGTTAATCACAGCAAGAAACATTTGAGTTTATCTTTGAGGTTCCTATTTAAATAACTGATACTAAAGTACAGATAGTGATCCCAAACTCAATCTTTTAGACTCCAAGAGGTCTTTAATTACTTCCAGGATATAAAAAAATTTTAATTCCAATATTTAAAATAATTATATATTATATAAATGCCATGTATTTTAGCATATTAGGAACAGAACAAGAAGATATTACATTTTTAAAATGCAATATTCTGACTACACTTTATACATTATTATTTTCCTCACAAAATGTTAGTTTAAACCATCCTGAGATCAGCTGAAACAACAAAATAGTTGTACTACCCCTCTTTATTTCTGATAATTAAAAAACCTCACCCATATAATAATGGCCCTGTTTGCCACAAAAGGAAATCATTAGGATCACATTTGTGGGAAAAAAAGAACAAGGTCACTATGTTTAAAGACTTACATACTATTTAATAATGCACACAATAGGCTCAATCTAAAGATAGTTGATATTGATCTATTGTCACTAAGAGGTAAGAGAGCAGGAGAAACTAAAAGAAAAAATTTCCATTAAAGATTGGCAAAATTGTCAAAACAAGAGAATACAGATCTTACTTAGGAAAAAGAACTATGCACACATAAACAATTTATTTGGCAAACAAACTCAGTGGAAATGTTAAATGATGCAAATAGTACATCTGTCCATAAAAGAACATTCATAGTTTTGAAAAATGTGTTATAAGGTAATGAAGACAATCACGATGGGCTTTTCATTCTTTAGGCACAGCCAGTCAAGTTGGCATATAATTTTAATGTTTAAAACACCTTGGTCCCAGCCAGGCCCGGTGGCTCACACCTGTAATCCTAGCACTCTGGGAGGCTGAGGCGGGCGGATTGCTTGAGGTCAGGAGTTCGAAACCAGCCTGAGCAAGAGCAAGACCCCGTCTCTACTATAAATTAAAAGAAATTAATTGGCCAACTAATATATATAGAAAAAATTAGCCGGGCATAGTGGCGCAGGCCTGTAGTCCCAGCTACTTGGGAGGCTAAGGCAGTAGGATTGCTTGAGCCCAGGAGTGTGAGGTTGCTGTGAGCTAGGCTGATGCCACGGCACTCACTCTAGCCAGGGCAACAAAGCAAGACTCTGTCTTAAAAACAAAAAAACAAACAAAAAAAACAACACCTTGGTCTTTACTCATGTTTCTCCATTTTTAGTGGTAGTTAATTCTTCAAGAGATTTGTCTCCCCAAGGCTTTGACAATTTATACACAATCACCCTATCTAACCTGATCTTCCACTCTTCCTAAAAGTACCATCTATTCTATCTTTGCTTACCTACTATTAATAGTGCAATAGTTCCCTATACAAGACCAGCCTCTGTGTGCTTGCTTATGCTATTCTTAGGCCTGAAAAGCCCTTGCTTCCACCCACCCTCACTCTCTACCTGTTAAGAGGCTCCTCTTATTTAAACATCTTAGCAAACAAGATTTCCCTCTCAGATAACATTTCTCACTAAATAAACACTTTTCCCTCAACTAAATCAGAGATTCAGGCTTTGTTCCAAATTAAGCAGCTAACTCCCAAATCTCTATTTCAAACTACACTTTAAACAGCACTATAATCCCATCTTTTCCAATCTGTAATGTTCATTTTCTGTCAGAAAGTTCCAATATGCACAAGTCATAAATGATTTTTTTAATGTAGAAGCAATAAATAAAATAATTCACACTCTTGAATGGAAGCTATGAAGTTCTGATTGAATGTAAGATAGGCCAAACTGTATTGCATCCAAATGACAACATCTTATATGAAGCAAAACATAAATTAAAGGTTTGAATTCAAGCACTATAATCATCTTATTTACTGTGTGACCATCAGCAAGTTACTTAACCTCTCTGAGCCTCCTTTTTGTTAATTGATGATAATGTCACTACCTACTTCAGTGTTTGTTGTAAAGGTAAAATTATCTAAAACGTTTAAAGCATTTAGCACAGTATTTGTACACAGTAACTTTTAAACAAATGGTAGCTATTATTAAATTTATGGAATATATATATAAATATGTAATCACTTTGACTTACCTCAGTCAGGGAACTGATTCAAGGCTTTCCTTTATTGGTTAAGGTTCTTAAAAATAAAGTTCTTTGCCAGGTAATTACTTAAACAGTTAATACACATATAAATAGATCAATAATAGCTGAACTCTAAGACATATACCAGTGTTAAAAATAGTATGCCACTGCCCTGATTACCCATGAATATTATCATAAATAACAACAACCTAGGAATAGAAGGAAAGCAGCTAAGACTCTGCCTCTCAGCATGGACTGAAAACCAATTATAAAAAATATTAAACACTGTGATACGGATCAGAGAATCTCTAAGTAGAGTTATTATATAGCAAAAGAAAATTACTAGTCAGTTCCTATATATATGCAAATATGCTTAGATTAGCAATCTATAGCTGCTTAATTAACAGTGTGAGCCAGTTTATGAATAAATTAAGCCAAATAGAATTTAGCAGATGTCATAATTTCATTTCTAAACCAGGGCCCTACTATACTCCTGGCCCAAAAACCCAGTCAAGACACAAGAATGATCACCAAAGGACATAATTCACTCTGTTCAAAACTCAAAATGCTACTTGGGACAACATATAAACTATTAGGGCAGGGGTAGGAGTTTTCCCATTACAACTCTCCTACACTATCTGAATTTTCCACTTAAAAAAAAAAAGACACGTATCCATGTAAGTTTGGCAATGATTAAGACTAGTAGGATGATGGCATTTCAGACAGGATTCTCCATCCTCTTCATTTGCTGGCAAATTAATGAAACTCAGTCCTCTTTCCTTCTGAATGAAACCACTTGTCCTCATTCTTCTGATGCCACCTCAGGGACAAGAGCCAAGCTTTCAGTAACAGATTTTGGAATCCCTGGGTGGGGCCATTGGCTTCCCAGTAGAATGCCACCCTGTAAATGCTGGAAGAGGCACAGAGCAGCTCCAGATCAAGTCATGGGCAGGAACATCATCTTTCTGGGTAAGAAAGAAAGTGATTCGGGGACGGAACAAGATGGTGGATGAGAAACACCACCAGACAGAGTGTCTCTGCAGAAAAGACAGATTCTAGAAGAAATTAGAAGAAAGAAGCAAGCCAACAAGCATACATTGGACCAGAGTCGGAAGGAGGGATACCAAAGACCATGGGAGACTCCACGGGAGGAGGTTGTGGAGGAGAACTGGAAGCAGAGACCTCTGGAGCAGCCTGGAGACCAGCAGCAAGGGTAGGTGAAGTGATTAACTCTCTCCTCCTTTGCATCTGGGACTGCTGGTGGGCTCCCCAGTGGGTGGAGAGAACTGCGGACACCAGCCCAGAGATGGGACCGCCAGTGAGCAGTAAGCCTGTAGTGGATCCCGCACCAGGCTCCCAACTCCCACAGGGCATCTCCCTTGTGCACAGACCCGAGCCGAGCAGCAGGCGCCATATTGCCTCCTTCTCCCCTCCCCTGACCGTATCCCCGGCTGCAGAGAGAGACAATATAGCCACCAGCCGGAGGCACCTCCAGGGACCGGGACCTTCCCTTTTGAGGCCCTACAGCTGACTAAGGGGAACTCAGACTGTGAGCTCTCTGCCCGCCAGCCCTCCCAGGTGCTGCTGGCACAGTGATCCCAGGAGAACGGGGCAAACCCTGAGGCTGAGAGACATAGACCAGCTTGGGCTCCCCGTGTGTGAATTGGGACTCACACTCCTCTCCCTGGTGGGGTTAGGGATTGAACTCCGGGGCCCAGAGGTCAGACCTGCAGACCAGATCCTGTGCACCCAGGTCTCACATTGCCCAGAGCACAAAAGGGATATTTGTGAACAGCCTGCTGAGGTGTGTGTGCCTTCAGGGGCAGATCAGTGTCATTGAGGGCAGCCCTCGACCCAAAGGGAGGCCGTGTGCCCAGCCCAGGTGGCGTTCCTGCGCAGGGAACCTCCCAGCCGGCATCACAGCCAGGGGAGACCCGGTAGCGTGGGGTCTGGCCTGCTGGCAGAGGCCCAGAAGTAGCCGTGGAGATGGGGAGGGGGAAAGAAACGGGGGGGGGGGGGGGTCTCAGACAGCCCCACCCCCACACGTAGACTCTCTGACTGAGCCGGGCCATTCCAGCCCCTGCCTGGCAGCTTTTCCCCCAAGCAGAGAACAGAACTTTGACCCCTGCTAACGACACTGGTGGTGCCTGAGGGCGGGCTTACCCAACCCAACTCCGCCCAGACTCTCTCCCAGACCAGCCCTCACTGAGGGGGGAGAAAAGGACACACCTAGAAGCCCCAGGGACTCACTCACCACCTGAGGCAAAAGAGTGTACCTCCAGAAGAACAAGAACTGGATACAATACCCAAAAACAACAATGTAGCCTGCTCCTCCAAGCAAGCACCACCTACTGACAGGGAGGACATTCTGCACACCCTTTTCATCGCGCCTACTGACTCATCATACAGGGAGTGGTCGAATCTCACCCACGAACACCACCTAGTGGCTCGGAGACTAAACAGAGCATGTCAATATCCTAACGAAAACCTAAAAAGAAAGAAGCAACAACTGATTCAGATGGGAAGAAATCAGCGAAGGAACTCTGGAAATATGAAGAACCAAATGGAAAGCACACCCACAAAGAGGAGCACCAGCCCCTTAGAAACAGACACCAACCAAAATCAGGCAACTAAAATGACAGAGAGGAATTTCGAGTGTGGATCGTAAGAAAATTCAATGACTTGCAACAAAAACTGGATAACGAACATAAAGAAAACACGGGGGAGGGGGGGAAAGGGCATTTATTGAAACCTTAAAATCTGTACCCCCATAATATGCTGAAATTAAAAAAAAAAAAAAGAAAAGAAAACAAAAAGATTCCAGGATCTGGAATAAAAATTCACTAAAGAAATTGAAATAATGAAAAGTTTAACTCAAGTCCTGGAAATGAAGAATAATTCAGGGAACTACAAAACACAGTGGAAAGCCTCAAGAACAGGGTAGAACAAACAGAAGAAAGAATCTCACAGATTGAAGATAACACCTTCCAATTAAATAAATCAGTCACAGAGATAGAGCAGAGAAACAAGAGAAAAGAGCAAAGCCTACAAGAGATGTGGGATTATGTGAAGAAACCTAATGTGAGGGTCATAGGGTTACTAGAAGGGGAAGAAGAAAACACTCAAGGGTTGGACAAACTATTTGAAGATATAATAGAGGAAAATTTCCCAGGCCTTGCTAAAAATCTCCAGATACAAGTTCAAGAAGCTCAAAGGACCCCTGGGAGATTCAATGCAAACAGTGAGACGTCATGACATGCAGTCATCAGACTGACCAAAATCACGACTAAAGAGGCCTTTCTACAAGCTGTAAGACAAAAGAAGAAAGTAACATACAAAGGAAAGCCAATCAGAATAACGCCAGACTTCTCTACTGAAAATTTACAAGCAAGGAGAGACTGAGGCCCATTCTCACTCTTCTGAAACAGAATAATGCCCAGCCTAGAATCTTATTCCCTACAAAACTAAGTTTTGTATATGAAGGAGAAATCAAGACATTCTCAGATAAGCAAAGACTGAGGGAATTCACCAAGACAAGACCAGCCCTTCAAGAAGTACTCAAAGGCCAGGCGCTGTGGCTCACGCCTGTAATCCTAGCACTCTGGGAGGCCGAGGTGGGCGGATTGCTCAAGGTCAGGAGTTCGAAACCAGACTGAGCAAGAGCGAGATTCTGTCTCTACGATAAACAGAAAGAAATTAATTGGCCAACTAATATACAGAGAAAAAATTAGCCGGGCATGGTGGCGCATGCCTGGAGTCCCAGCTATTTAGGAGGCTGAGGCAGCAGGATTGCTTGAGCCCAGGAGTTTGAGGTTGCTGTGAGCTAGGCTGACGCCACGGCACTCACTCTAGCCTGGGCAACAAAGCCAGATTCTGTCTCAAAAAAAAAAAAAAAAAAAGAAAAGAAAAGAAAAAGAAAATTCCTGGACCAGATAGATGGTTTTACACCGGAATTTTACCACACCTACAAAGAATTGGTGCCTATCCTGCAGAAATTATTCCACAACATTGAGAAGGATGGAATGCTCCCCAACACATTTTATGAAGCGAACATAACCCTGATATCAAAACTAGGAAAGGATGCAACAAAAAAAGAAAACTATAGACCAATATCCCTTATGAATATAGATGCAAAAATTCTCAACAAAATCCTAGCCAATCGAATCCAGGTGCTTGTCAAGAAAATAATCCATCACAACTAAGTGGGCTTCATCCCAGGGATGCAGGGATGGTTCAACATACGCAAATCTATAAAAGTAACTCACCATATAAACAGAAGCAAAAATAAAGACCATATGATCCTCTCAACAGATGCAGAAAAAGCATTTTACAAAATTCAACACCCCTTTATGATAGGAATACTTAACAAAATATGTGTAGACGGGGCTTACCTTAAAATGTGTACCTAAAACAGCCATATATGACAAACCCACAGCCAATATCATACTGAATGGAGAAAAATTGAAAGCATTCCCACTTAGAACTCAAACAAGACACGGCTGCTCACTATCTCCACTCCTATTCAACATAGTGCTGGAAGTCCTTGCTATAGCAATCAGACGAGAGAGCGGAATTTAAGGGCATCCAAATGGGAGCAGAAGAGATCAAACTCTCACTCTTTGCTGATGACATGATATTATACCTAGAAAACCCCAAGGATTCAACCAAGAGACTCTTTGAACTGATAAATGAATTTGGTAAAATCTCAGGATACAAAATCAATACACAGAAATCAGAGGCATTCATATACGCCAACAACAGTGCAAGTGAGAACCAAATCAAAGACTCAATTCCCTTCAAAATAGCAACAAAGAAAATAAAGTACCTAGGAATATATTTAACTAAGGAGGTAAAAGACCTCTATAGGGAGAACTATGAAACACTGAAGAAGGAAATAGCAGAGGATGTAAACAGGTGGAAGAATATACCATGCTCACGGGTTGGCAGAATCAACATTGTTAAAATGTCTATACTAACCAAAGTGACCTACAGAGTCAATGCAATCCCTATTAAAATACCATCATCATTTTTCACAGATATAGAAAAAATAGTTTTACGCTTCGTATGGAACCAAGACACCATATAGGAAAATCAATCCTAGGCAATAAAAACAAAATAGGAGGTATCAATTTACCAGATTTCAAACTATACTACAAGGCTATAGTAATTAAAACAGCTTGTGGCTGGCACAAGAACAGGGACATTGACCAGTGGAACAGAACCGAGAACCCAGATATAAAACCATCCTCATATAGCCAACTAATCTTCGACAAAGCACACAAAAACATACACTGGGGAAAAGAATCCTTATTCAATAAATGGTGCTGGGAAAACTGGATAGCCACATGCAGAAGACTGAAACAGGACCCACACCTTTCACCTCTCACAAAAACCAACTCACGCTGGGTAACAGACTTGAACCTTAGGTGTGAAACTATTAGAATTCTAGAGGAGGCCGGGCGCGGTGGCTCAAGCCTGTAATCCTAGCTCTCTGGGAGGCCGAGGTGGGCGGATCGTTTGAGCTCAGGAGTTCGAGACCAGCCTGAGCAAGAGCGAGACCCCATCTCTACTATAAATAGAAAGAAATTAATTGGCCAACTAATATATAGAGAAAAAAAAATTAGCCGGGCATGGTGGCACATGCCTGTAGTCCCAGCAACTTGGGAGGCTGAGGCAGCAGGATTGCTTGAGCTCAGGAGTTTGAGGTTGCTGTGAGCTAGGCTGACGCCATGGCACTCACTCTAGCCTGAGCAATAAAGTGAGACTCTGTCTCAAACAACAACAAAAAAAAGAATTCTAGAGGAAAACACTGGAAATACTCTTCTAGACATTGGCCTAGGCAAAGAATTTATGAAGAAGACCCCAAAGGCAACCACAGCAGCAACAAAAATAAATCAATGGGACCTGATCAAATTAAAAAGCTTGAAAGAAGACAGAATAAAGGCCAACAAACATAAGAAAAAATGCTCAAGATCTCTAATCATCAGGAAAATGCAAATCAAAACTGCAATGAGATATTACTTATCTCCAGCAAGAATGTCCTTTATCAAAAAGTCCCCCAAACAATAAATGCTGGTGTGGATGCGGAGAGAGAGGAACACTCCTACACTGCTGGTGGGACTGCAAACTAGTTCAGCCTCTGTGGAAAGCAATATGGAGATACCTTAAAGCAATACAAGTAGATCTGCCATTTGATCCAGCAATTCCACTACTGGGCATCTACCCAAAAGATCAAAAGTCACTCTATGAAAAAGACACCTGCACTCGAATCTTTATAGCAGCACAGTTCACAATCGCAAAGGTGTGGAAACAACCCAGGTGTCCATCAATACATGAGTGGATTAATAAAATGTGGTATATGTATACCATGGAGTACTATTCAGCTTTAAGAAACAATGGTGATACAGCACCTCTTGTATTTTTCTGGATAGAGTTGGAACCCATTCAACTAAGTGAAGTAGGAATGGAAAAACAAGCACCACATGTACTCACCAGGTAATTGGTATTAATGGATCAACACCTAAGTGGACATATAGGAAAAACATTTATCAGGTGTCAGGAGGGTCGGAGGGGGGTGGAGGGGACTGGTATATACAAACACAACGAGTGAGATGTGCAACGTTTGGGGGATGGTCACGCTTGAATTTCTGACTCAAGAGGGTAGGGGGGGCATGGGCAATATACGTAACCTTAACATTTGTACCCCCATAATATGCTGAAAACATAAATAAAAATTAAAAAAAAAAGGGGATTCTCCCAACAGCTGCCAGGGCCTTTTAGCTCCGGGGAGTCCCGTCTATTTCTCCCCATATGGACACAGCTCCAACCAACCTGAATTCAGATGAGGAGAAGGAAACAAATTCATGATGTGTCATGACAGCGAGGCCATTTGTAAGTAAAATTCCCCAGGACGCTGAGACCCTATTTCCATCCATATGGGTGGGTTTTTAGACCTCCTTGTTGGATTTGTTCTTAGGTGCTGATATGAGATGTGAAATCAAGAGGTTAAGTGGAACTTGGGAACCTGGTTTGGACTGAGCTCCTTAGTGGTTCCCAGGGAACCAGGGGGGATTGGGAGATGTTAAAATTGGTTCTCACTTTATCCCCTTTGGATTAGGATAATTCGGTTCTTGTTTGTGGTTCCCATTTGGTCAGCCATGGCATTTTGTGTTGGAGATTCCCTGTATTGTCTGTGTTTGCTATAGGGTTTTGTTGCAACATAGAAAAGCCTCATCTAAAAGTCCCTTGGGAAAAATTTTGGCTGAATGGTCTACTTTATATTTACAAACCTATGTGTAAGAAGAATGGTGTTATTGTAACTCAATATATGTGCTGAAATGTGAAGAGAAGTGGCTGTTAAATGAAACCTTCAATTACACTGTATTAAAACTGGAATTATTGGCCGGGCATGGTGGCTCATGCCTGTAATCCTAGCACTCTGGGAGGCCGAGGCCAGCAGATTGCTTGAGGTCAGGAGTTCAAAACCAGCCTGAGCAAGAGTGAGACCCCATCTCTGCTATAAATAGAAAGAAATTAATTGGCCAACTAATATATAGAGAAAAAAAAATTAGCCGGGCATGGTGGCACATGCCTGTAGTCCCAGCTACTTGGGAGGCTGAGGCAACAGGATTGCTTGAGCCCAGGAGTTTGAGGTTGCTGTGAGCTAGGCTGACGCCACGGCACTCACTCTAGCATGGGTAACAAAGCGAGACTCTGTCTCAGGAAAAAAAAAAAAAATTGGAATTATTTTATCAAAGATCAGGTAAATGATGAGTTCCTATATGTATTGGGATATAAAATGCCCAATTTCCTTGTTTTATTTTAAAAAATATTAACACTAGTGATAAATGGCTCACTAGTGAAGAAAACAGTGAAGAAAACAGCATTCTCATACCAGTCATCCCTTGGTATTCCCATGAGTGATTGTTTACAGGACCTTCATTCATGCATATACTAAAATCCACATATGTTCAAGTCTGTTATATAAAACGGTATAGTAGTAGCATATAACCTGTACACATCCTCCCATATACTTTAAATCATCTCTAGGTAACTTATAATCCCTAATATAATAAATACTATGTAAATCATTATAAAAATGTATTGTTTAGGGAATAACGACATAAAAAAAAAATTCAGTACATGTCCAGTACAGACCCAACCATCCTTTTTTTCTTCCAAATATTTTTGATCCACAGTTGGCTGAATCCATGGATACAGGGGGCCCACTGTACTCAACATGGGTGTGTAAACTGATAACTTTTTTGGAAAATGATTCAGCAATATAAGTATGTTCACAGAAGCAAGATTAATGAAACCAGAAACAACTCTAATGCTTGTCCAAACTATAACATGATCATCTGATAAAATATATTAAAATAATATACTCATCAAAAATAATGAGATAGAGTTATAGGCACTGAAATTAAAATATATCCAAGATACATTGATCACTTTTTATTAAAATGACTGATATATGCTACATCCTTAAGAAAACAAAAATCTGAGAGAATATGTACAAAGTGTTTACTGTCCTTGTCTTCATAAAAAGAAATCTTAGATCGGGTGCAGGGGCTCCCGCCTGTAACCCTAGCACTCTGGGAGGCCAAGGTGGGTGGACTGCTCAAGGTCAGGAGTTCAAAACCAGCCTGAGCAAGAGCGAGACTCCACTATAAATAGAAAGAAATTGATTGGCCAACTAATATATATAGAAAAAATCAGCCGAGCATGGTGGCGCATGCCTGTAGTCCCAGCTACTCGGGAGGCTGAGGCAGGAGGATGGCTTGAGCCCAGGAGTTTGAAGTTGCTGTGAGCTAGGCTGACACCACGGCACTCACTCTGGCCTGGGCAACAAAGTGAGATTTGGACTCAAAAAAAAAAAAAAAGAGAGAGAGAGATCTTAAAGAGTTACACTTTTTTTTTTTTTTTGAGACAGTCTGGCTCTGTTGCCTGGGCTAGAGTGTCGTGGTCTTTCAAGATCCCTACCCTTAAAATCAAACAAGCTTGTAAAACTGAAAAAGTATGATATTAACCTTTTATACAATATAGCACAGACAAAAAATGACATTTATATGGCACAAGACTTCCTAACAGATTGGATGTACAATATGAAAGAAAGGGGTCAAGAATGATGCCAAAGTTTTCAACTCAGGCAACTTAGAAGGATGTAGTTGCCTCTATGTGAACTGAGAGGGCTAAAGGTGGGAAGTTTTTTTATTGGTATGGGGGGAGGGAAGTGACAGGAGTTCATCTTTGGACAAATTAAATTTCAGGTGTCTAGTAGACGTCATATGAAAATGTCAAAAAGGTAATCCTAGCTCTCTGGGAGGCTGAGGTGGGAGGATCGTTTGAGCTCAGGAGTTCGAGACCAGCCTGAGCAAGAGCGAGACCATCTCTACTATAAATAGAAAGAAATTAATTGGCCAACTAATATATATAGAAAAAATCAGCCGGGCATGGTGGCACATGCCTGTAGTCCCAGCTACTCGGGAGGCTGAGGCAGCAGGATTGCTTGAGCCCAGGAGTTTGAGGTTGCTGTGAGCTAGGCTGACGCCACAGCACTCACTCTAGCCTGGGCAATAAAGTGAGACTCTGTCTGAAGAAAAGAAAAGAAAGAAAAAAAAGAAAAGAAAAAAAAGAAAAGAAAAGAAAATGTCAAAAAGGACACCAATCCTTCTCAAACTTTTCCAAACAATTGAAGAGGAGAGAAAACTTCCTAACTCATTCTATTGAAGCCAATACTACCCTGGTATCAAAGACACTATAAGAAAACTACAGAACATTATGAAAATTGATTCAAAAATCCTCAACAAAATACTAGCAAACCAAACTCATCAGCATATTAACAGAATTATACACTTTGGCCAAGTGAGATTTAGTTTTGGAATGCAAGGACGGTCCAACATACAAAAATTGAGGAATGTAATACATGATATCAACAGAATAAAGGAAAAAACACCACATGATCATCTCAACTGATGCAGACAAAACTTTTGACAAAATTCAACATCCTTTCATGATTTAAAAAAAAAACACTCAACAAAGTGGGAATAGAAGGAAACTACCTCAACATAATAAAATCCATGTATGTAAAACCCACAATGAACATCATAATACTCAATGGTTAAAAACTAAAAGCTTTTTTCCTCTAAGATCAGGAACAAGGCAAAGGACGCCCACTTTCACCACTTCTATTCAACATAATATTAAAGGTTCTCACCAGAACAATCAGACAAGAAAAAGAAATATAAAGCCTCCAAATTAGAAAGGAAGAAGCAAAATTATCTCTGTTCATTGATGATATGATCTTATATGCAGAAAACCCTAAAGTCCACAAAAAACTGTTAAAACTAATAAATGAATTCAGCAAAATAGCAGGATACAAAGTCAACACACAAATGGTGCTGGGAAAACTGTGATATCCACAAGCAAAAGAATGAAGTTGGATCTTCACTCACCTAACACCATATACAAAAATTAACTCAAAATGGATCAATGACCTACGTGTGAGACCTGAAAGTACAAAACTCTTAGAAGGAAACTTACAGCAAAAGCTTCAAGACATGTGATTTCTTGGATATGACACCAAAGGCAAAGGCAACAAACGAAAAAATGGACAAAGTGGACTTCATGAAAATTAAAAACTTTGTGCATCAAAAGACACTATCAACAAAGTAAAAAGGCAACCCACAGAATGAGAGAAAATATTTACAAATCATAAATCTGATAAAGGATTGACATCCAGAATATATAGAGAACTCCTAAAACTGAACAATAACAAAGAACCCAATTGAAAAATAGGCAGAGGACTTAAATAGACATTTATCCAAAGAAGACAGAAGATTGTCAATAAATACATGAAACAATGCTCAACATCAGTAATCATTAGAGAAGTGGAAATAAAAACTATCTTACCCAGTAAGATAGCTACCATCAAAAAAAGCAGAAAATAAGTGTTGATGAGGATATGGAGAAATTCCACCAATGCACTATTGGTGGAAATGTAAAATGGTATAGCTACTATGGGAAACAGTATGGTGGTTCTTCAAAAAATTAAAAATATAATTACCCGCTAAGCATGGTAGCTCACACCTATAATCCCAGCACTTTGGGAGGCTGAAGCAGGATGATTACTTGAGGCCAGGAGTTTGAGACTACCAATAGCTTGGGCAACACAGCAAGACCATATCTGTACAAAAAATTAAAAAATTAGCTGGGTGTGGTGTCACATGCCTGTAGTCTTAGCTATGCTGGACGCTGAGGCGGGAGGATCACATGAGCCCAGGAGTTTGAGGTTACATGGAGTTATGATCATGCCACAGCACTCTATCCATGGCAACAGAGCAAAAAAGAAAAACAAAACAGAATTACCATATGACCCAGCAAATCCAGTTCTAGGTATATACCCAAAAGCAAGGTCTCAAAGAGATATTTGTATTCTCAGGTTCACAGCAGCATTACTCACAATAGCTTAAACATGGAAGCAACCCATGGGTCTATCCACAGATTAATGTATAAACAAAATATGGAATAAAAAACATACATGCAATGGCATATTATTCAGGCTTTAAAAGGAGAGAAATTTGGATATATGTTACAACATGAATGAATCTTGAAGACACAGTGAACAAAATAAGCTAGTCACAAAAAGTCAAAATACTGTCAAAACTTAGAGTAGTCTAAAATCATAAGAGACAGAAAGTAGAATGGTGGCTGCCAGGGGTTGAGGGGAAGGAGTACATGAAGAGCTATTATTTAACAGATATAAAGTTTCAGTTTTGAAAGATGAAAAGAGTTACGGAGATGGATGGTGGTGACAGCTGCACAATGTTATTAATGTATGTAATGCTACTAAACTGTATACTCAAAAATGGTAAATTTTATGTTATATTTATTTTACCACAATAAAAAAAATTTTTAAAGATACCTGGATATATAAGCCTAGAGTTTAGAGGAAGAAGTCTGAGCTTGAGATATAAATTTGGCTATCATCAGCATATAAACAGAATTTAAAGACAAGAGACAGGATGAGATCATCAAGAGACCAGGAGGTGCAACGACAGAGCTTTGGAGTAGTAGTTCAGAGGTCAGAGAGATGAAAACCAGGCAAAGGAAATTGAAAAGAATGGCCACTGAGATATGAAGAGAATCAAAACTAAGTGATTTGTCCTGGAAGCCATGTGAATGATGTTTTCTATGACTGTGGGAGAGATCAACTGCCAAATGATGCTTATAGATCTAGTAAGGTAAGAAACAAGAAGTGACCACTGGAAATAGCAACCTAAAAGCCACCAATGACCTTGACAAGAACAGTGCACATGCAGTAGAGGATGAAAGCCTGACCAAAATGATTCAAAAGAAAATGGATGGAGAGGAATGAGAGGCCACATATACAGAGAAAAATCTCTTAAGGAGCTTTGCTCTAAAGGGAAGTAAAGAAATGAGCAGTAACTAGAAGAAAAAGTTGGGTCAAGAAAATTTTTTCAATAAGAGAAAAATTACATTGTTTTATCTATGAATGAGAATGATGCAGTAGAAAGGAAGGGTTGGACCAACCCTGAGCATTCAGAGAAGGCATCCCAAAGGAGCTGCCCCCTGGTGAGTCATGAGGCTGAGTAAGAGTGAGTCAGGATAAGTGTGGAGGGGACTGAAACAGCTCAAGCAAACAGAGCAAGAAACAACATAGCATGGAGGGCTGAAAGGGAGTCCGGAGGGCCAGTATGTGAAGTGCAAGGCCAAGAACGACAGGAGATGAGGCTAGAGAGGTAAGCAGTCATCAAGCTTTTTAGGACACATCGAGCAGTAGAATCTCTATCATTCAGATGACAGGGGCTTACCACTATAGAGTCTAGTCAGGAAAGTATGGAGATAAAACTGTAATTTCATTCAGGGAAGGAATGGCTTAAGGGATACTAGACTGAAGGCTTACAGAACCCTTAAAAGGCTGCTGAAAGAAAGAAATAATAAGGTCCTGCCTGAACTAGGATAGTGTTAGAAACAGTATAGGGATTTAGTGATAGATCCTATGTGTTTAGTATTAAAGGTAGTTCCTAGCTTGGGCTACTGGGTAGATAATGCCATTACATGTGTTTACAAATGCTAGATGGGGACGGGTAGTAAATGAATCATTTCAGTTTGGGATATGTTGCGTTTGGATTCCCCACAGGACATCCAGAGAGTAAAGGTAAGCAGACAGGCAGAAGAGTCAGACCTCAGGGCTCAATATATTTGAAAAGCATCAGCATTTGAATGGTCATTAAAATTACTGTGATAGATCAGATGATCCAAAAATAACACTTACAGGGAAAACAATGGCTGAACTTTTAAAAATACTAATATTTGAGGAAAAACTAATGGAGAAAATGCTTGAAGGAATTTCAGATAGAACAGTCAGAAGGGAGGCCAGGCGTGGTGGCTCACATCTGTAATCCCAGCACTCTGGGAGGCCAAGGTGGGAGGTGGGCAGATCGTTTGAGCTCAGGAGTTCGAGACAAGCCTGAGCAAGAGTGAGACTCCATCTCTACTAAGAGAAATAGAAAGAAATTAGCTGGACAACTAAAATATATATATATATATATATATATATAAATTAGCTGGCCATGGTGGCACATGCCTGTAGTCCCAGCTACTCAGGAGGCTGAGGCAAGAGGATTGCTTGAGCCAAGGAGTTTGAGGTTGCTGTGAGCTAGGCTAACGCCATGGCACTCTAGCCCAGGCAAGAGACTCTGTCTCAAAAAAAAAGAAGGGTACAAGGAAAATCAGGAAAAGAGGCAGAGAAGAGGCAGAGAAGCCACAGTGACTTGAATAAGCTGACAGAGATGAAAAGAGATCAAAAAAAGTCACATTCCATAATAGCCTGGACTCTCTAATTCTGTTGTACTAACTTCTCAAAAATTAGTAGAGTCTACAGGGACATCTCTTCCTGAGGTCCTAAAGTAGTCAAGTCAATATGAATGGAAAAGACGAAAAGGACCAAACACAGACGTGCCATTCATTACCTAAAGGAGAAGATGATTTACAGTTATAGTAGATTTAAAGAAAATTCTTATAATAAATTGATAATATATTTAATAAACCAAAAATTGTCAAGCATGATAAAGTGAATAGAAAAATTGTTACTTTTTATCATTCTTGACCTCTCGATAGTCATACTTTACCTCCTCACCTATGACTTCACATAAACTCAACTACTGACAGTATAAAAATCTTATAGCCCTATTTAACAAGGAAAAGTATTTAAGCATGGATGATGTAGAAACCTATAATGCTAAAAATTACCCAAAAATATATTATAAGCCGGGCACGGTGGCTCACGCCTGTAATCCTAGCACTCTGGGAGGCTGAGGCGGGAGGATCACTCAAGGTCAGGAGTTTGAGACCAGCCTGAGCAACATCGAGATCCCATCTCTACTAAAAATAGAAAGAAATTAACTGACCAACTAAAAATACATAGAAAAAATTAGCTGGGCATGGTGGTGCATGCCTGTAGTCCTAGCTACTTGGGAGGCTGAGATGGAAGGATCACTTAAGCCCAGGAGTTTGAGGTTGCTGTGAGCTAGGCTGATGGAATGGCACTCTAGCCCAGGCAACAGAGTGAGACTCTGTCTCAAAAAAAAAAATAAATAAATAAATAAATAAATATATATATATTACAGATACAGTAAAAATTTATCAGAAATGGAAAGAATCTTTGATATTAGAAGAACACAAGATATGGGGTAAATAAATAGAGCAAGGATCAATTTCCATTTCTTGCTTTTAGCTCTACTTTATCATGTTGTGGCAGATAATTTGTCAAACTAAAAATCACTTACTCTTAGATGACTGTACTACATTCTTCTGATGGGTAGTGACTCACAAATGTTTTGTCCCACCCATACAGACAAATTCCACAAAGAACTTTAAAAAGTCAACAGGAAGCATATTTTCAGATGAGCGCCTAGAGCAAAATCAATAAAGAGTAGAAGGACATGACAGAATTATTTACTTGAAATGAAAGTGTTAATAGCATTTTCTTGGAGTGGGTTGGGGAAAACTCCCAAGATGTGAGTCACTGGATTAAAGAACAATTGGATCCAGCATTTAGCCAGGGCTAGAAAAGCAGGATTCAGATCACAGCAGAGCAAACATGCAACACTCTAGGCCAGAAGGAAAAAGCCATGTTGGGTTAGTGCCTCTAGAGTTTGAGTGAGTCAATGAGAGAAAGAGTAGAGAGGAAGGCATGATCAGACTCCAACTTCAGCATATGGGAAAATTTAAACCTGTTTTATCTCATTCATTCATTCATTCATTCATTCATTCATTCATTTATTTGACAGAGTCTCGCTTTGTTGCCCAGGCTAGAGTGAGTGCCGTGGCGTCAGCCTAGCTCACAGCAACCTCAAACTCTTGGACTCAGGCGATCCTCCTGCCTCAGCCTCCCGAGTAGCTGGGACTATAGGCATGCACCACCATGCCTGGCTAATTTTTTCTATATACATTAGTTGGCCAATTAATTTCTTTCTATTTATAGTAGAGACGGGGTCTCGCTCTCGCTCAGGCTGGTTTCGAACTCCTGACCTGGAGCAATCCACCCGCCTCGGCCTCCCAGAGAGCTAGGATTACAGGCGTCAGCCACCGCGCCCGGCCCCTGTTTTATCTTTTAGTTTATTCCCTCCCTAATTAATTTACTACTAAAATATTTTAATTAAATTCAAGGAAACTAAAATGAAAGTTATTTCGGAATCTTACTACAACAGGGGCCACAAAACTTTGCACATGGAATAGACCAACAAAGTTAATGTCACTATTGTAACCTTTCTAGCACTAGAGATGTTGATTTTGCTAATTCAACAACCAACTTATAAAATTATTAAGGTTATTAAGTATGAAATGTCTGATTTCCTTAAGTACTAAGTTTAACACTTGATATCTCTGACATTTCACTTTGATACTTCTTGTTTATTTTCATTGTGAAGCTACATCCCCAATCTTTCAAAAGCATGTTCTGGCTTATGATTATCTTTCAAAAAAATTTTAGAGCAATTTTTGTGAAACCATTGATAAGTCAAAAATCAGTGTTATTTTCGACTATGAGTTCCCCCATGGAACCAATACAGCACAGACAGCTGGAAATACCGACAAAATGTTTGGTAAAGATATCGCTAATGAACGCACAGTACATAGATGGTTTGAGAAGTTCTGTTCTGGTGATTTTAATCTTGAAAATGAGGCATGTGGGTGACCTGAGACCACGGTGGATAATGATGAACTGAAAGCTGTAGTAGAAATGAATCCATTTCAACCTATGTGTGAATTAGCAGCAAGGTTTGACATTACTATTCCAACAACATTGGACCATTTAAAACAAATCAGCAAGGTAAAGAAGCTGGATAGATGAGTTCAGCATAAATTAAATGAGTGTCAGAAGAGAAATAGACTCAAAGCTTGCCTTTCTTTGCTGTCATGACATAAAGGCAAACCATCTCTACATCGTACTGTTACGTTTGACAAAAAATGGATTCTTTGCAAGCAGACAATCACAAGCATTCAGCACAATGTCTGGACCAAAGATAAAGTGCCGAAACACAGTCCAAAACCAAATATTCATCAAAAAAAAGCTAATGGTGTCTGTTTGGTGGTCCAGCACTGGTATTATCTACTACAGCTTCATGAAATCTGCTCAATCCATTACAGTGGATGTCTACTGCAACCAGTTGGACGAAATGATGGGGATGCTTGTGATTAAGCAGCCAAGACTGGTCACTAGAGACAGGCCAATCCTCTTGTAAGACCACATGTCCCAAAAAACAACGCTGCTCAAACTACAGAAGCTGGACTTGGAAACTCTCTGTTATACACGGCATCCACCAGACTTGCACCAACTATCACTTCTTCCAGACTTTGGACTACTTCTTGCAAGGAAAAAGATTCAATTCTCAACAAGCTGTGGAAAACACCTTTCACAATTTCATCACCACTCGCTCTCCAGGCTTCTTCGCTGATGGCAAAAGCAAGCTACTGTTAAGATGGAAAAACTAAAAAAAAAAAATGGAAAAACTGTGTTGATAGCTTAGGCACATACTTTGATTAACTGTATTGCTTCTTGCTTGAGACATAATAAACTAAAGTTATGATTCAATATCAGACATTTCATATTTAATGACCTAATATGTTAGAGAAGGCATATTATGTGTTTTATACATATTCATTTTTCTGTCATAATGAATACAATCATGTCCCATTTCCATTTTTGTCATTTTTCTTGGAATCAAAGTTTTCAATATTTGTTTATAATTCAGGATATTATAGGGGTACAAACATTTTGGTTACATCTGATGCATTTGCCTCACCCAAGCCAGGGCTACAAGCGTGTCCCTCCCTGATACACTGCTCCCCTTCCATTAGTTGTGGATTTACTCCCCCACCCTGGCTTCAATGTTTTATTTAGACAGTCATTGATTTTATTTGCATTCACTTGGTTTTAGACTCTATTAGTTGCTCCTCTACCAATAAATTTTGAAGTGGTTTCCATTACTACACAGTCACACTGTGTGTTTTAGAACTTTTCATTTCCCTGCTCCAATCATTGTACTTTAACTTTCTTACATCATTTAACTGTATATTTCTTCTCAAGTATAGTGCTATCATTCATTTTTTAAAGGAAACATTTCTTGTGGTTAAGTAATTATATAAAATCCAATAGGTTCCAGGCAATTCTACTCCTACATATCTACCCAAAGAATTGTACAAAAATGTTCCTGGCAGCATTGTTTAACAATAACCAAAAATTAGAAGCAGTCCAATGTCTATCAAACACTTAGTAAAAACATGGTATATCAGCAATAAAAATGAATTAACTATTGATACATTCTACAATGTGGATGAACCTCAGAAACAATGCTTTGTGGACGAAGACATACATATACGAAGATTACATATTATATGACATTATCTGAAATTTCTAGAATATGCAAATCTATAGAAACAGAAAGTAAACCAGTGGTTGTCTGGGGCTGGGTTGTAGGAATGAGGATTGACTGCAAATGGATATAGGGAACTTTTGGGGGTGATAGAAATGTTTTACAGCTAGATTATAGTAATGGTTGTAGAACTATATAGAATTACTAAAAATCATTGACTTCAAGCACTAAATTTACTTTATAATGGATGAATTTTATAGACTGTAATTATACCTCAATAAAACTGGTTTAAAAAGCCAATGAACAGAGTTAAGATAAAAAGAATATATATATACATACACATATATTTTAAATAACTTTGAAATATTAAAACTTAAGGGATTCGATTTTTTTACTGATAAAAGTAGCAAAAAGTATTTTAAATAACAAGTATCCAGTGCATCCAAGAGTGCCATTAAGAGAAACTTTTCACAAGTAAGTCAGTATGGGAATGTAAATTGGTACAACCTGTCTGGAAAGCAGTTTATAGCAAGGTATACCAAGGGAGCAATAAAAAGGTACCCTTTGATATACCTCTGAGAATCCAGCCTAAACAAATAATAAAAAATATGAATAAAGATATGGGTATTAAGATATTCAGCAAAGCACTACATACGACAGTTTCTGAAAATCAAAAAAGATGGCACATACTCAGCAATGCAAGAATGGATAAAATTATAGCCCACCCATAAATAGTATGCATGCTTTAAAAAGGGCCTACTGCCCAGTGTAGAGTATGACATCATCGCGATCACTATTACCTGCAATGGAGAAGATGTGCACCTCCTTTTCACTCTGTGTGTTGGGCTCACCCAGAAGCCAGCTAGGAGAGGGCTGGTGGCATCCTATAATTTTGCAAATGATGCAAATGTGAAATTAAGAAACGTGACCTTCATTGGTTGTTAAAAGACTCTGCTTTTGGCTGGGCGCGGTGGCTCACGCCTGTAATCCTAGCTCTCTGGGAGGCCGAGGTGGGCGGATCCTTTGAGCTCAGGAGTTCCAGACCAGCCTGAGCAAGAGCGAGACCCCATCTCTACTATAAAAACGGAAAGAAATTAATTGGCCAACTAATATATATAGAAAAAAATTAGCCGGGCATGGTGGCGCATGCCTGTAGTCCCAGTTGCTTGGGAGGCTGAGGCAGCAGGATTGCTTGAGCCCAGGAGTTTGAGGTTGCTGTGAGCTAGGCTGACGCCATGGCACTCACTCTAGCCTGGGCAATAAAGTGAGACTCTGTCTCAAAAAAAAAAGACTCTGCTTTCACAATAGTGCTAACCAATGAAGACAGATTCAAATACTATAA
>VSMD01115930.1:0-34636 GCA_008750895.1 Mirza zaza | reverse complement strand
CCACGGGCTAATTGTCACTAATGACAACCGGTGAACTCTGAAAAAGAAAAGTAGAATTCCTGAACCATAGCTCCCTGGTACTTTGTGTGTTACATGTGATACAACCCACCTGTGAGTGATCTGTGTCTACCCCTTTAATGAACCTTTTACTAAACCTTTTAACCCTTTAATTTTATGGTCATAAGATACTTTTAGTAAAAAAGATCTAGAAAGGATATAGAGAAGAAAACAAAACTCATTATGATCCTGACATCTAGATATAATTATTGTTGTATTTTTATATTTTCAATATATTGCACATTTGGAATTAGGCTACGTAAACTCTATGCCCTTTGCTTTTACCAAAAAGTTTTTCGGGAGAATTGCTCTGTATTATTCTAACTTCTTTAAAAGCAAGGTTTTAATGGCTGCAAAGTACTGCCAAATACCACAAAGTTATATACCTATCACTAGGCTTTAATCCATTATTTCATCTTTGTTCTTCTAGAGAGTCAGGACTTCTTCACTGTGCCTTGTCATCGAATATATCTGCATGAACCTACAATTGCCATATTCAGTAAGGGTGACCGAATCGCCCTTAGTTATAGGAGAAGACATTTTGGCCGTCTGTTTCATGGCACATTGTAACAGATCAGGAACTGCCAGAGGGCCTCCTGTTGAAGGTAGGGGAACAACCAAAGGCCACATCTCCTGCATGGAACACTTTGTTCTTCTACTTCAATCACCTCTCTTCTTTTTATGATTTCCCCTCATTTCTTTGGTTATTCTGGGATAACTACTTTGGGCAATGTAAGCTTATCCCCTGGCCACAGCTCATAGATCTAGATTTGGGCACCTGGCCAAAACTGTGCCAGTGAACATCTTATCCTAAGACTTTGGACTAAAACTGAGAAATATCTTCAATGAATGTCTGATAACTAAAGCTCTAAGACTTACTGCTTCAGAGCTGTTAGTGGCTAAGTCACCTGCAATATGGACAAGAGAAGCAAGAAGGCACTTGAGAGAGAGTGAGTGTGAGAGAGGGAAGCAGGGAAGAGAGAGACGTGAAACAGATACGCAGGAGGTAGCAGCGATGAGCTATGAGAAACAGATAGAGAATGGCTGGCATTTAAATCACTGATTTGAACTGCTCCACAGACCTTGGATTTCATGAGAAAACTAAGAATTATTATTATAAAAACTTCCTCCCTCCATCCCCTTGATATGTTTACCTGACTGTGATTTTAAGACTCTCCCTAGTCCCAAATACTGTTTCTGCCTTTCTAATTCCTTAGAAAAAATTCTCCTCTGGATCCTTCCTTTATTTCTTGGTCTGAATTTTTAAAACTTCATTTAATTTCTCTATAATAGAGAAACAGCTAAGGAAATACACAAAACAGAGATATAGAGGAGGTAAAAATACCTTTAGGGAAGGGGTGGTAGGTCTGTAAAATTTTAAAATAAAAATGTTTTTATGGTGTTGACTAGGAGCTTGCCCACCTATTATAGATGAAAATAACGCTATCTTTGCCAGTTTACCCTCAAGTCTCTGAAGCACGTTGAGGCCACAAAATCATACCTCCTTGGGAAACATGGTACCATATTGTATAACAAAGTACTTTAAGTATATTGCTAAGAATCTAATAAACCAGACCCTTAACAAATCCTGCTTTTTAAGGAACGTTATAATGTTGTTAAGTACTATGTGCAAATCACTATCCTTGGTGAGGTGAAGGATGCAAAAGAACTTAAAGCAAACATGTTTTGTGTTCAGGAAGGGTATTCTCTTTTGCTAATGTGTGCACACCAGCTTGTGCTATGGGGAGACAGTACATGATAAATTTTACATTTACCTCTTATTTTTTCCTTACAACAATTCTTTTTGGCCTAGTTATAGGAGAGAAAACTGGCGCTCATCTAGTTTGGGAAATGTGCTCCTCGGCTGTGAGGTTGAGATTTGAGCTTTCCTCTGCATGTCTTCCAAGCCCATGCTCTTCACACTATCATATGCTTTCACTGCTTGAGGCTATTCTCCATGTCTAGTTAGGAAATAAAACATGTGCACATAAAAATGTAGCCAGCACAAGAAGAAAGAGCCCCCATGCTCAGAACCAATGGCTTTTCTTTGTATTTCGGTTTAAAAACGCAGTGCATGTATATACCCTCTGAAATGCAATAAACACCTTGAACAAAGAAAAAAAAAAAAAGAGATGCAGAAAACAAAGATCCCAGAGATCCAGAGTGGAGTAAGTCCTCTGACATGGGGCTGTCATGGATCCCTTCATGTACGAGGTGGGGCTCAAACTGGTTTATAACGCAGGAAGTGGGCTTGGGCATTACAGAAAAGTGCAGTAAAGGTTGCTGGAAATGTTGTGATGAGATAGTGCCTTTAGGAATTGTGTCAATCTCACAGTTACTTATTGGTTTAGCCAGGGGAGGGCCACTGGTCACTTTTGTGGGGCCAACAAAGCTAACTGCTGATTGATTTATTTAATGATCTATCTGAATAGCCTGAGAGATTAGGGAAGGCTGGTGAAAACCCACATAGACCTTTAGTTCTTATCTGCAAAGCTCATTTGGCTCTTCAAGGTGAATTATATTTTTACATTTCCCTGAATGCCCTATTTCAAATCAGAGAAATGAGGGTATTTAAATGATTTCAATTTTATCATCTTGGAGTTCTTTGACACTAAAGCTCCTAAGGACAATGTAAAGATTAAACTTAGTAAGATCTTAGTCAGACCAAATACTGGGCTTTGAATAAATTGTAGATTTGTATTGAAAATGACAGAAGAAAATAGCATAAAAGATTTACTATTTTGATTGTAGATCTCAATGAGTATTGTAGCATAGACTCCTCTGTAATTACTGTGGTAGGAAGAACTGTTATATAGGTAATTCAGGGTGATCTATGCAGAGTAATTGTTCTTTAAATGAATTATTTTTTTCCCTTTTGAGGAAAGGGAAGCCTTTAAGAGAATATTTTTGATAAAATCTCCAATGTATTAATGAACAATGACCTAAATTTTAGGTCCCTGATAATTGAGGCATGTGGGATTTATTTTACGAAGTAATGCATAGAGGCTCTGCATAAAGTAGATGGTGATCAAACATTAAACCATTGGTGCAAAACCCACAGCATAAGGCATAAATATTCAACTTCTTGGTTCTGGATTGCACAAAGCCTGGCAGATAGCAGGGGCTCATCAAATGTTGGATTCTCCTTCAGTATGTATTGTTTGCAATGCTCAATTGCCAATTAATCATTGGCTGCTTTGTGCCCTTGTTTTGTTTTGAGGCAGTATGGTATAATACTTAATATATGCTGGCTTAGAATCCTGACTCTGACCCTATGTGCTATGTGCTTACCTAACCTCTCTATAACTCATTTCCTTTATTTATAAAATAGATTGGCATCTACCTTGTAGGGTTATTGTGTCAATTAAATAATTCAATACATGTCAAGTTTGTGCAACAGTGGCTGGTACCTATGAATAGTCAATACTGTTAACTATTATTTTTTTTAAAACTTCCTATAGAAAAGTGATCCTATAATCTTTTCTCTTTAACCAGTTTGTGAGTTCCTTGACCGTGGGAATCATGTCTTATTTTACTCAGTATCCTTTATTGTTTCTGGCATAATAAGTAGAATACATTTATAAAATATATGTATCATACATATGTAAATTTATATTTGTAATATGCCTATGGACAATATATATTTTAAATCGTACATGGTCAACTGAGCACATGTATTTGGAGATTTGTCATCTGTATGACAAATTTGCCATTTACTGTGAGCTCCTGTTAGAGAAGAATGTGATAGGTCTGTTTCAAACTTATCCAGTGGGATTTCATGGAGAGTCGGCACTCCATCCTGAGGCTAACAGAATGTAGTTACATTCCAAGGCTCTTTAATATCTATATTAGTGCTTGCTCATTTGAGGAATAAAAGAATGCCTGTGTAGTCTGTACATGGTTCAATAACACTGCGTTTGCAGATAGCACAAACATCATAGAACTTTTAAACAAAGATGCATTTTATTGCTTTTCTGAGCAATCGGGAATTTTCTCATAGAGAAGACATCAGTGTGTAGTGATGTACCACTTTAGTGAATAAAATGAGACTTTCAGGTAACAGAGGGTAACTTTTATGTGCTTAGGGCCAAGTGTAGCTGGGATTAATGGCCCAAACAAAGCAAAACCAAAAGGAAATAAGGAAAGTTTGATAAAAATCGGTGCACAATGTCTCAGGAATACTGCATTGCATAACTCGACTTTCTGACTCTAGTCTTTGTTGGAGCTAAGATGTTCACTTCTCCAAGAAACACCTGGGTTTTTCTGCACTCCATCAACCACATATTGTCAATGTGAGTGGAATTACAGGCACTGGGTTTGAGTCGTAGACAGTGAGATCAGGAATGCATCATGAGATTGAGAAAGCACAGCAAACTGCATGTTACAACTAAAATTTTATATGGGTAACACATGTCCAGTCTAAAAAATTTCAAAGAAAATTTTCTATTCCTCCCCTTTTTCACTCTTTCCATCTTTTCTTTATCTTCTTCTTCCTCCTTCTCTCCTAGTTTTATTTATTTATTTTTTTGACTGTTTTTATTTGTATTGGTATTCTATTGAGTTTGTATAGTTGGGAGAGACCTTGGAAAGCATCCAGTTAGTTTTCTTCAGAACAACGAGGAAATAGAGACCCGGAAAAGCAGAGCCACTTGTTCGTGATCCTGTGTTTATCTTGTCTCAGAATACAGCTGACAAGTTTCATCTTTTCTCCCCTTTTCTCGTTTATTTTGGCAGTCAAGTGGCCCAGAGAATCAATTAAACATCACATAACTTAGATTTTCAACTGGTTTGCCTGGTGTGTTTTCTTCCTGGTTTCTGTTCATATGACTAATGCCACCGTGAGCCTGTGAGTTGGCGTTTTTCTGATTTATTCCTAACTCACCTCGGACCTGCACTGTGGCCTTTGCACAGCAGCCCTGCCTGCCTGCTGGGCCTGTTTCATATGCTAGGAACTGCTGTGCTTGTGGGAATGTGACAATTTCTTAGTTACTTCTGGCAGAGTTGAGAGAAAGCAAATAATAAAAGCCGAGGTGAAAGCATTAAGGTTTATATGTTTTTATGTTCACTTTCGGTGTTACCACTTTCAGTCAAGTCCTCTGACTCTAAATGCCATTTCTGATGCTTGTGCTTCATTATGTAAACACCCAAAACAGTGCTTTCACAACAGATTCAAGCCAACACGTAGGTGATGGTGCTTGAGAAAAAGCAAAATTAAGTTAACAGATTACTTGTCTGCCACGTTTGCTCAACTCTGATTCCTGTAAATTAAAATATTTTATTACATTCTCAAAGGAGAATGTAGTAAAAATCCAATCTTCTTCCATGAAATTTCCCTGAACACACCATGGCAAAATAATTTCTTTCCTTTCTTAAACCTTTTCAGAGTTCTTGGATACTCTTCATAAACTATCTCAGGGTGACAGAATCACTTTATATAATCACGTATTTGTCCAAACTAGACTGATTTAAGGATGGTGTGTGACTTAGCATAATATCCTGCAAGCACTCAGAACAGTGCTTTGCATATAGCAGGTAGTCAATATACATATAAAGGATATGGATTTAATAAGTCACTTGCTCAGATGTATCAAAATACCTTTTTCCTTAATTTTCATATAACTGAGGTTAATTTCTATGTTAAGGACCATTCAGCCTCCTGGCAGAAACTTAATTGTATATAACTTAGGTTATCTGGGTTTCTTGGTCAACTCAGTTCCCCTGACTCATCTTCCCCTGAGAAGATGGAGACTTGATGCAGCAGCTTATGTCGTATATTGATGGGAAATTGACCTTGTCCTCTGTGTTTTGCATGGTTATAAAAATCCAAGCACGTTGGTCACTCTGACTGGCAATGTTCCCATAGCAGTTACAGTTTTAGCATTTGCTACAGTCTGAATGTTTGTGTCCCTCACAAAATGCATATGTTGCAACTTAGTCCCTGATAGGATGGGACTAGAAGGTGAAGCCTTTGCGAGGCAGTTAGGTCATGAAGGTGGAGCCCTTATCAGTGGTATTAGTGCTGTGATAAGGAGCTGAAGAGACTAGAGTTCTCCCTTTCACTGTATGAGGATACAGCTAGAAGGCACCATCTATGAACCAGACAGTGGGCCTGCACCAGACGTCAAATCTGTGGGTAGCTTGAGCTTGGATTTCCCAGCCTCCAAAACTGTGAGAAATAGATTTCTGTTGTTTAGAAGCTACCCACTTTATGGTATTTTGTTATAGCAGCCTGAATGGACTAAGACAATTACGATATAGTAATTCTGCCTTTTTTTCACCAAATCTACTTGTCAATATTTTTTCCCAGCAGTACAAGGATAAAAATCAATGAATGTATTTTTTCAGAAAGAACTAAGAAATATCAATAATTATTCAGTCATGTCAAATTATAAGTTATAGTCAGAATTTATTGAGACACTAAATTGAGTCACAAAATTATATTTTACCTTAAAGTATATTTATAAAAAATCATAGGTAGAGTCATGTTGTCATTTGTCACACAGAGTCTGGTTGTTCATTCATCCATCTGGGGTTGCACCTCTTTTAACTCTACTCTAGCCTATGCCCAGGCCCAGATTTTTCACCATCTTTGACAAGGAATCTTGTTACACAAAACCAAATGTAATTTTTGGAAGCTTACTGATGATTTTTGGAGTTAAGATCAGGGATAAAACTCATAGTTCACATTATTTTGTTTCTTATCCCACATCTGCAGATTGGCTGGGCTTTGGCTGATCAAGGCTGGGATTAGCTGGGCTTGGCTCCAAATTACTGAGTAGGGAAAGGTCAGCTGCATGTATTTCTCCTCATCCTCTTTGGCCCAACAGGGGGGTCAAGGCAGGTCCTTCTCAGGTTAATGGCAGAAGTGGAAGAAGGGCAAGTAGAATCATGGAATCTCTTTAGGTCTCATTTCAGAACAGGGGCACTGTCAGTTCTACCCATGCTCTCTTGGACAAAGCAAGTCATGTGGCCAAGCCCAACATCAGCGGGCCAGGGAAATGGACTGTCTCTAGTCTATTTCCTCCCACTGTCTCTAGTGGGAGGACCTGCAAAATCATACTGTTAAAAAGTGAGCCTAGAAAGAGTTGTGAAGAATTTTGGGAATATGATGCAACCCTCCCCAGAGAAGAATTCCTCAGATTAAGTGCAAAGCAAAGGCTTTAAAAAAGTGCTTTAATCAAAATTAAGACTCAGTTTTTACATTTTCCCTGTATTATGTACCCTACTAATTTCTACCTTACATCATTAAGTCCTGATTTATTGCCTCAAATATCAAGTCATAATAATTAGGTGGTTTTTGGTAACTGATGGATGGGTTTTTAAAACTCCACCCTGATCACCTATAATTTCACTTGTTTTGTGCTGCTTTGATAGTCCCTATTTTTTTCTCTCACTGGCTACCTGCTCTGCATTTCTTTCTGTTATAGAAATTTATATCTTTTTAAAAACCCCAAACTTCCTGTCCTCTCCTTTTTCTGTTTGCCTAAGGAAAATGCTATTCTGGCACTAAACCTATGAACTAGTCAGTCAGGCTAAGTAGAAATTCTGCTTTATTTTCTGGTTTGATTTGGAGCCTGAAAGACTGAGAAGGAATTCTGATGTTATGGAACATTGTCTTTTAATATCCAACAAGTTTTTGTTTTGCTTATTGAAACCAATAAATCTCCAGGACCCCACAGATTATGAGGTATCTTTTATTCATTTGTAATTGGCACAGATTTTAAAGTATATACAGGCATACATTCATGCACATCTTATTGTATGATATACATAAATGACAGGGACCCTATGTGCTGAGTTGTATGCACATTGAGTTTTTATATTTTAAAAATTACTTTGAGAAAGCACACATTTCCTGACAGTAGTACCATCAACTTTCTCATTATCTCTATCCAGAAAAATGCCTGACATTCAAGGAAATCGGGTGTAAGTAATACTAGAAATAATATAATAATTCCTATTTTAAGTGTATTATGCCCATTTTTCCCAGTTGTTCAAAGGTTTCCACATGTTTAAGCTTGGAGTCAATTACTCTGATATTTGACTCCAGGTCAATTCTCCAGGAGTGAGAGACCCCAGGGGTTAAAAATTTGCTGGGCTTAAAAATTTGCTGCCACATGAATATAATTTAATGATTCATTAAATTTTTCCAGCACATATTTATCAAGCACCTCCTGTTTTTCCAAACAAAGTGATGTACTGGGTGTTAGAAAATTGAACAAAACATCTTGGGGCTCTTACATTCTGATGGGGAATGTGACTCAGAAATAAGCACATTCATAATTATAGTGATATAATATGATTTATTCCATAAGTATAAATCAAGTATTTTCAAGCAACAACTTTGGAACAGTTGCAGAAGACTTCTCTGCCTCCCTTTTAGCAATCTATACTGCCTAGCAGGAGAAGATAAATGAGATTTATTATAGCTGTGATTCACCAAGGACAGGCATCTGAAGGCTGGTCTTGGGGAAATTTTTTTGTGGTGATTCTGAGGAGTAGTTTCATCTGGTTAGAATATATTGGAGCATAAAAGGTAAGGTAATTTATTTATTCAATTAATACTTACTTAGTGACTATTGTGAGCTAGGCATCATTACCATTCCTGAGATACTCCAGTGAACAGAACAAAAATCCCTGACTTCACAGAATTCATGTGCTTGTGGGGGGAGATAAACAGTAAGCAATAAATATAAGTAAGTAACAAAGTACATTGGAAGGTATCATTCAAGGAGTTACTCATCCCATAGCTCTTTGGGATTAGATAATTTCTCAAGGGATCACATAAACATTGGGATAACTTTCATGTGTCTGGTTCTGTTAGACTACACTTCTTTTTGAAATAATGTGACACAGAGAATGGACACTGTGATGCTCCAGCTATATTCAGGTTACACATTTTATAATGTTTACTTCTTTGCATGTCTTCCTTCCCTAACTGTATTACAAGCTCCTTGATGGAAGAAATTATTTTAGTTTTTTTCCCAGAACCCTTCACAACGGATGCTAATTAACAGATTGGTGTTATTTATAATGAACCAGGAAGGATGAGTGGGCTTATAGGTGCAATAAGTCAGACAGACAAGGATGTGAAAAGACAGCAATAAATTTAGTGTAAATTGAACTCTAGCCCAGAAACCTCATAATATCCCTTTTATGTAGAAAGAGCAAGTAAAGTAACCATTTTATAATTGGGAGAAATGAAGAAGAAACTAGAAAGCTGTCCTTTTAAAGTCCCAATGACCCCCCTCACTCAGTTCATTCTTCTCTTTATGAATAGGCCAACCACATCAGTTTATCTATCACAGTACAAAATAAATGATGAACAATCATCTGCAAGATTTGGAGTTTACTTAGAAGTTATGCTTACAGAATAGGTTTTACATGAAGGGACTTGTGCCATTAAAGCCCTTGAAATAAAATCTAAGATATTGCTTACAATCAATGTCACTTATGCTTGGGTTTAGTAAAGCACATCTCCCAGGAGTCACTCTTGCTTACATTCTTCTCACTTCTGGCTCTTCAGTTGTTTAACTTTGCAAGGGATTACTTAGCATTAGGAATGTTTAACTAATTTCAGAGGAGGTAGGGAATAATTCCTGTTTTTCTTGAGCACTCTGGGGTCCTACAGAGTGGAAATACTGTAGCAAGGGAACAGGACATTGTTATTATAATGTGTGAGGTTGTGGAGGGATAAAAATGGGATTGTATATCGTTATGATGAAAAGATAATTAGTGAAACATCTGTAGCCTGGGCAATTCATCTAGCAATGATTACACAGAGGCTGGCTGAAGGCAACATTGTATATTATACAGGATCCTGGAGGACCGCTAAACAGAGACTATAGGGCTTCTGTGGAAGAAGGAAGTGAGACAACTCGCTATGCAAGACAAATAGTGAAAGGAGCCCAAGTAAATGGCATAACAAAAGAATTGCTCTTCTCTTGAATGGAAGTATTAAAAATGCAGAAAGCTGGGAGTGCATATTTTGCTTCATTTTAGTTTAAGTTTGAATACATTTAGGACTTTTTCCCAAGCACCTGGTCCTTCCTGCCATTTCCACTGCCCTCCCTACTGGGGGAAGAAAAAAGGCCAAAATAAAACGTAGTGCACACTGATTAGAAACAATTCCGACAATCAGATCAGAACAAATGAAGGCATAGCAGAGTGAAGTCGTGTCTAAACATGTAACTGAATAAAAGTGGTAATTTGGGAACAGCAGGAATGATTGAGTTTGTGAGTAGAATAAAGAAAAGGTGGAATTCATAAGAAGAGTACACAGAGCTTATTTCAGCTTACTTCAATGTCAATGTTTTCTTGGTGAAATGATTTTGGGAGGTAAATCAGAGATAATTTGGACATTCCCAAGGTCTCCTGCCTTTATGAAGCAAGGGTAGGATGGGGTGGAGGACTAGATTGCTTTTTCCTTAAGTGGCAACTAATGCAGCCTAAGCCTTTGTCCTGCATGATTACAGGAGGCATGGTCTTGCTTTGAATATTTCTGAAACTCACCGGGTAGTACTGACATGTTCCACAAATCTATCTTGCATGTTGTTTTTTTCTCTCTCTTGGTACCTGCTCTGGGCTTCTCCACTGTTCACTTCTGGCCTGCTCTCTGTTGCTATAGCTCTCTCCATCTGTTTGTACTCCAAGAGGGACACTCTGTGTTTAATAATGCTTTACTGGAGGCCTGAGGACAATACAAGGAGATTGCAGCACACCACAATGTTAGGTATTATTTTTCTTAGTCTCTTAACTGGTCCCTGTCATAGGAGGCCCCCAGTTGGCTGTCTGACTCCTGGACAGGGTCCTGACACCACACTATTTCCTCACTCTCCATGTTCCCACTCCCTTGCATCTAGACTTGTTTCTTCTTTCTAACACATTCAGAAGGAGAAACTCTCCAGTAATGTCATAATAATATTTTGGGCCAATGTACTTTGCCCACAGTAAAGCCAAACATTTTCTGTATTAGATAGAATATTTGACATTTGATTATGAAACTCCTATGTTTGGAATAAATCCACTAGTTCAAGTATTTACTCAACCTGCATGTAGGTTGTTGCCTTTTCTTGGTTGACCAGAAAGGCTCATCAATGTCCAGATTTTCAGAACAATGTCTATTTCAGCATCCACACTAGAATACAAAAAACTTCCTTTTTCTTACTCCAAAAACTCCAGCTCCAAGAATGTTGAGATCCAGGTGCTATTTCCTAGCATTGGAAGAAAGGATTGCATTTTTAAAGCCAGTTTATTCAAACTACAATGTTAATAGTTCTGTTCTCCAGGAGAGTGGTTGAGTGGTGATGGTTACGAGGACCTAGAATACTACATATAGGCAATTCCTATCTCTGTCACACTCCATTGCAACAGATGCTAAAGACATGGAACTCAAAGGCACCTGCTGTTGGAGTTCAGAAGCCAGATTCTGCCACTTATTAGCTGTGTGACTGTGAACAGCTCACTGACTGTTACCTGTGTGACTACGCTGTGATAGCTAGGTGACTATGAACAAGTCTTTAAATCTTTTTTTTTTTCATTGAGACAGGGTCTCACTTCATCCTACAGGCTGGAGTGCAGTAGTGTGATCATAGCTCACTGCAGCCTTGAACTCCTGGGCTCAAGGGATTCTCCTGCCTCAGCCTCCCATGTAGTTAGGACTATAAGCATGTGCCACTGTGCCCAGCCAATTTTAAAATTTTTTTTGTAGAGACAGGGGTTTCACTATGTTGCCCAAGCTAAAGTCTTTAAATCTTAAGTTTTCTTAAGAATTTTCCAGTATCTATACTTTATGACTATATCATCATACAAGATTTCCTTTGTTCCATTTATTTGCAAATTTCTGCACAGATGAAGACCATAGATGATGTGCAATAAGGTCTCTGTGTTCTGCCATCTTAAGCAATTTTATGGTAAGAGAAACTTGGGAAACTTGTAGAAAACTTCATCCAATAAACAGGTAATTAATTTATGGCTTCCCAATGAAGTTAAAAGTGCTGTGATGGCATCTACTGTGGAAATTCTGTGTGAGATACTGTAGATGTGAGTGCATCTTTAGATGCCAGAATCATTTTGGGTATTATAGAAAGAATTTTGATTATTGTCTGAAAAACATACTAGATTACCTCACTATAATGTATATTACACCATAATATTTATTTAACTAACATATGTTACAAAATTTACCATGTCACGAAGAAGATAGTCCTTGCTCAGTAAGATATAAAGTTGCATGGAAGAATTGGTTTTCTTAAAGAAAACAGGTCAACAGAGAATAGGTATATGTAAAACATACTAGCTGGTTTAATTTTATCTGCTAAGATTGATGAAAACAATATAAATAACAGTAAGAATGGTGATTCAATTTTCTGAACATGTAGCAGGTACCTGGCACAATGCAAAGTAATTTACCTATAACTTCTTATTTAATCCTAACAAGGATTTTAGATGTGGGAACCTCCTGCTTCTTATGGGAACACTTACTCCCTTTCTCTTTATCAGCCTTTTCATGCCTCTAGAACCTGTTACTGTGGCTATCACATAGTAACAATCTAATGAATGGTTAGCATTTATTGAATAAATAATTGGATGAATGAGGCCTGATAATTCTAGTGTGAATGAAGCAACAGTGTTGAGACAAATTTTATTTTGAAATTTATATTTGAACCAAGCTCTGGGCCTATTCACAGCCAAGACTAAAATAGAGGCACAGAGAATGGTGAAATTCTATTAATGCTTCTTATTTATTGTGTAATTAGTGTGTGCTAAGCCCTGTACTCAGGAATTTAAATACTAACTCATATATTGATTACTTAGTATGTACTAATATTTTCCTAAGTGTGCTATGTATAATATAGCTAGGTAAAATATAGGATGTCTAGTTAAATTTGAATTTCTGATTACAAAATAATTTTTAGTATAAATATGGGACAAAAATTATATTTTTTTCTTTCCTGGAATTCACATATAATTGAGCATCCTGTAATTTTATTTGCTAAATTTGGCAACCTTAATTATATGTACTGTCTCAATAATGCATCAGTCCTAAGAGGCTGATTTTACAAATGGCAGCATTAAGGCATAGAAAAGTTGTACAACTTGTCCAGTGTTCTATAGTTGGTAAGTTGTGAACCAGGACTGAAATCCAGATAGACTGAATTTAAAGACTATGCCTTTAACCACAGCACTATACTCCCAATGTCACTTTGAGGTAGATACAATTATCCCCATTTTATTCATCGGGTACCAGAATTAGTGAAGTCAAGAAACTTGTACCATGTTATATAGCTAATAAAAGAGAGGCAGTCATGATTTGAACCCAGGGATGCCTGTCTCCTGAATTAATGTTGCTAATCCCTATCTTTAAAGATGAAGTCATATAACTGGAATTTTTCAAGGTCAGGGACCAGTGATGTTTTTCAGTGGTTATTATTTTCTTCCAGGATAATGTGAAACATAGGATAATGAAAAATAAATGCCCAGGGAAGGCCTAATACCTCTCGGTGTCAACAAATTATACATGTGTCACCAAGATTCCTTTTAGAGTAAGAATTTATTTCACTATTTCTAATAGCTTAAGTGTTGGCATTAGTATATTTCTGTAGCTAGAGGATCTGAACTACAGAGAAGCGGATTCATCTTTCAGCATTTTACCTTATGTATATGTCAGCTCAGAGGATTTATTAGACATCCACAGCCTAGAGACCTTCAATATGATTATAGTGAAAGTCTTTCCTAAATATTGCCCTTGTCTACTTCATTTGGTCCTTAGGATTAGCAATGGCATATTTCAATCCTAAAGAAATGTTTATAGGACCGTCCTTTAAATTTACTCATTCTCATTGTATCTGGCCTGATTCTATCCCAACACAGTAGTTCAGGGAAAATCTAACAAATATAGTCTTGTCAGTAAAGAGAATTTCTTAAATAAGCAAATCAGACTCTTTTAACTTTTTAAAATGTGTTCATTTGAATCAAGCAAAATAAGTCAAATGGATACATTTATAATGACAGGCATGGAAATTGTGCTCTCAGAATTAAATTAGCCTCATCTCCCTGTTATTTGAGACAATTGGCCATTTGTGTGAAAATCAAGTAATTATATGCTCCAATGCTTTTCAAAAGGAAGGTTGAAGAGAGAGAAAAAAAACACAAGTGTAGGCCACCTATAGATAATAACACATCTTGGGCCTGATCATTCAGAATGAACTAAAAATGCTGTTACCATCACACACCTCCTGGGTGACTGGGTGACCTTTGAATCTACTTTGGGTTCTATATTATGAGCTTGAAAATTATTTGCTTCTAGAAGGTGGGAAATGTCTGTCTAAACACTTTTGAGGAGACATCACATAATACCAAGGCTTTTCTTAGGAGGCTCATGATGGTCTTTGGTTACAGAGAATATAATTGGATGCTTCATTGCTATATCATGGTTCATTTGACATAATAACCAAAATATTTTAAGCGTTTTCACATTTTATAGACTAATGTTTACATTTGTTGACTTATTTCATTCTCATAAATGAGATAAGTAGAGCAGGTGGTTTTATACCTGCTTATAGTTGCTCATGACAGAGCACAATTGCCAAGATTACAGTCAGCATACTTCAGAACCAAGGCTGAGACTCAGCTCTTAGGTGTGTTCTCTGTCATGTAATACTATTGCTTATGATTTTGCCAGGTACAGTTTGTTGTAAGATTCACCCAATTCGTTGTTGAGGCCTTCAGAGGTAAGTGTGGCTTATGATAATTTTCTGAAAATTCCTGTTTGCTGCTAGGTAGGATCAACGTGGAGCCAAATTTGAGGTAGAATAATGTATCCTACTCTTTGCCATGTTTTCCTCTGCCCTCTGGGTTTCCCTTCTCGTTTCTCAGCATCAAGTGCTCTCATTGGGTCTGTTCTTTTATGTCCAAAGACTCTTACTGCAAAAAAGTCACTCAAAACTCTCTTTGTGAGAAAATGTTCATTTTTCAAAACAATCTTCCTAACAGTAAAACTCCACAACCTTCTCATCCAGGTGGCCTAGGCAGAAATAAAGCAATCGGTTAATTCCCAGCTATTCATAAATGACTGAATACGGTCACTATCAGGAATATATGCATGCAAAAAGAGGCTATTTGGAGGCTAAGGTACACAACAGAGGTATCTTAAGCTTTTTGTTTTGTGTTTTCATTACCATTTTTCCAGGGGTGAATTCATTTTTATTCAGTGGCTTAGACTTGTGGTGCTTCCTATATCTTTCAATAGTTCTAGGATATTCTGAGTTATTAGGTCGGTGCAAAAGTAATTGCGGTTTCAGCATTGTTGAAATTTGCCATTTGATATTGGAATATGTTCTGAAATAAATGTGGTTAGGTTATACATTGTTTTAATGCACATTTCTCACTTTATGTTTTTTTGCTAATAACTTCTTACTTGCTGTTTATTTTATATTTACTTTAGACTATGGAAAGGATGTTAGACGAAAAGCAAATTTGAGCAATTTTCTTCTTTGAGTTCAAAATGGGTCATAAAGCAGAGGAGACAACTTGCAACATCAACAATACATTTGGCCCAGGAACTGCTAGCGAACATACAGTGCAGTGGTGGTTGAAGAAGTTTTGCAGAGGAGATGAGAGCCTTGAAGATGAGGAATGCAGTGGCTGGCCATCAGAAGTTGACAATGACCAATTGAGAGCAATCATCAAGGCCTATCCTCTTACAGCTACACGAGAGGTTGCCAAAGAACTCAACATCAATCATTCTATGGTTGTTCGGCAATTGAAGCAAATTGGAAAGGTGAAGAAGCTTCATAAGTGGGTGCCTCATGAGCTGACTGAAAATAAAAAAAATATCGTTTTGAAGTGTCGTCTTCTCTTATTGTAGGCAACAACAAAGAACCATTTCTTGATCGGATTGTGATGTGTATCCCTTTGAATATTACTGTTTCCCAATTCTCTCTAGTCTCATCTTCTGGAGCACATAGTAGACATTTGTTGGATATCTTAAGATATTAATACGTAGTTTGGTACATAGTAAGTATTAGATTGTTGGTAACGATGATAATGATGGCAATGATGATTAATTTAGAAACGGCTATATGGCCATTATATGGTAAAAGATCAAAAGTTTGGAGTTAAATTTACCTGGGCTCAAATATATTAGCTGTGTAATCTTGGCCAAATTACTTGGCCTCTTTTAATGTCAGTTTCCTTATTTGTAACATAACACAACTCATAAGGTTTTAAATAATTTGGTATTTAGTAGGTTCTCAATAAACATTCATTTTCCTTTCTTTACTAAAATTGTTCTTAAAACATCAAATCCTACTGGTTCTTAGTATGAGGAAATAACCATAGCTTGGTCTGATAAGGCTGTGTGACAAGATGAGTGAGATTGTTCAAGAATATTGTTCAAGAATATTAAGGATTCAGTTGGGGAGTTAAAAATGGGCTATGGTAGAAAAAAAAACACTTGGGTAGGGAAATATAATCAATGAACAGACCCATTTGATCGAAGGGAGAGGTTACATAGACACATAATGAGAGCTATGATTAGAAGAGCAGTATGGGGCCAGATTAAAGATCACTTGCCTGTTTGGCCAAGAGGATATGGGCTTTCCCCTGTAGGTGCATTGAAGAGTTTTAAGGAGAGAGCAACATCATCAAGTTCAAGAAATTCAACCTAATGGCGGTGAGCAGAATGCGTTGTGGGAACAGATAGAGAGGAGAACTGTTGCCAAAGTCTAGGAATAAGAAATAAAGGGCTTAGACTAGTAAATTGGCAAATGGGATTAGACAGGAGGACATTAAGACCAATATGGTACAGAGTTGGAAGAGGTAGAATTTGGTGATTGAATGGAAGGGTGAGGCAAAAGAAAAAATTATTAATAAAAGGGAGCTCAAGGTTTTGAACCTGGGTGTAAATTCAAGAAGAATGGAAGGTTTAAGTTTCAAGAGGGGCAATATACTAAATTTTAAATATGTGAACAATGTGATGGCAGGACAGCTGGGTGGCACTATGAAGCTTTGTTGGTTATTCTGAAATATTTGCAATTTCCCAAACACCACACTCTTTTCTCTGGGCCATTGCCCATGCCTCTGCCTGAACTCTCTGCTAGCTAATTTCTGCATGTCTTTCAAGACTTAATTAAGGAGCCGCAAGAAAACTTTCTATGCCCCTACTTCCTAACTAGGGCTAGATGTACCTCTTGTGGGATCCAATAAAGTCCTAATTAAACCTCTACCAGAATATTCATCACCCTGTGTTAGAATGACTTGTTTATTTGCCTTTCTCCTTCAGAGGACTGGGAACTCACTAGTACCGCGCAGAGTATATGGTACATAGAAGGCATTTAATAAACTACTTATTGAATGATATGATAGAACTCAAGTAAGGAAATGTGGTGGCAAAGGGAATCGTTCTTCCTTTTCCTTCTGAATTCATAGCAGATACAAATACAGGCCTCCGCCTTTGAATATTTGGTCTTAAGTATTGATTTATCTGACTGCTTCCTTGACTTAAAACTAGGCCTATTATATTAGCAACTGTCTGAAAAGACTCCATGCTTAATCAAAACCCATTTGAACAATTCTCTGGATAGAGGGCATTTTAACGCTTCCATTCCTTCCTGCCACCAGGAATCAATGGAGCAGCAAGAGAGCAGATTTTCTTGCATTCTCACTGCTCCTTGAGGTACAAGCCAATTTTCTAGCTTCAACATATCCTAGCGAATAATTGTTTGGTTCGAAAATAAAACTTTTTATTACAGCAATAGTGATAGGATACCAATAGGACAATAAAAAAATGAAATCTTAATGCATCTGATGTGAGTGCATCAGGCTGGCAGGATTCCTGGAGGTGGTGAACGGAGCCAGGGAAGAACTGACTGCTTGAAGGTCCAAGTGCAATCATAAATGATTTCCATAAATAGTGCTGCAGAGTCTTTTGCTACCTTGTGTGCGCCGCTGAAGAAAGGGGAAGAGGCTGCTATCCGTGGAGGGAAATGGACTTCTTTTTATGTTGCTAACAAAGAGGAGCCCACTGGCAGTGCACACTATGACATTTGCTTTGGGTTTTAAAAACACATAGCACCATCTGGTTGGAAAAATTGAAATTCTATATGGCAACTGCCTGTGACACATGTAAGGCAAGTTATCCTAGCCCATTAATGATGTGACTAAATAAAAAGAAAATGTCCTCACCACCACCTAGGCAAAACAATATATTAGTGAATTGGTAATTTCACAAAAGAAATAAATGGATTGGGAAGCAGGAGGTTGGGGTGAAGTAGAGTATGGGCTTTGCAGATAGACCTGAATCGTGACGTTCTCTGTTCTGGTTTTCTTGCTTTACAACAGGGACAATACAAGTCTTTCTATGGGGTCATAAGGATTAAACCAGAAAATATGCCCAACAGAGAATATATTTCTGGCAAAGACAGGGCATATTTCTTAACTCTTATTTAGGGTCTATTAAAGAGGATACTTGCTTGAGTATGGAGTGCAGCTGTTAAGAAACAACTCAAAGCTTAACACAAATCCTTTTGTTTTAATGGCTATAAGCTGTGTGACCAATGCACACATACACAGATGACCTATGAAAGACAGTGGTGGAAAAGGGTGAAAATAGATTTATTCATTACCTGTGCCTTGCAGAGAGGAAAACAACTTTAAAACTCTAGCCATGGCAGTCTGCATATTTTCTACCCTGCCTCTCCCCAGCCCAGACCATGTGTTTGTGCCTGTGTGTTGTGTGCCTGTGTGTGTGTGTGTGTGCCTATGTGTCTGTGTGCCTGTGTGTGTGTGTGTCTGTGTGTGTGTGTCTGTGTGCCTGTGTGTGTGTGTGTCTGTGTGTGTGTGTCTGTGTGTCTGTGTCTGTGTGTCTGTGTCTGTGTGTTGTGTGCCTGTGTGTCTGTGTGCCTGTGTGTGTGTGTCTGTGTGTCTGTGTGTGTGTGTGCCTGTGTGTCTGTGTCTGTGTGTCTGTGTGTGTGTCTGTGTGCCTGTGTGTGTGTCTGTGTGTCTGTGTCTGCGTGTCTGTGTCTGTGTGTTGTGTGCCTGTGTGTCTGTGTGCCTGTGTGTGTGTGTCTCTGTGTGTCTGTGTCTGTGTGTTGTGTGCCTGTGTGCCTGAGTGTGTGTGTGTCTGTGTGCCTGTGTGTCTGTGTGTGTCTGTGTCTGTGTGTTGTGTGCCTATGTGTCTGTGTGCCTGCGTGTGTGTGTGTCTGTGTGCCTGTGTGTGTGTGTCTGTGTGTTGTGTGCCTGTGTGTCTGTGTGCCTGTGTGTGTGTGTCTGTGTGCCTGTGTGTGTGTCTGTGTGTCTGTGTGCCTGTGTGTGTGTGTGTCTGTGTGCCTGTGTGTCTGTGTCTGTGTGTCTTTATGTCTGTGTGTCTGTGTGCATGTGTGTATGTGGACCTGTGTGTCTGTGTCTATGTGTCTGTATGTCTGCGTGTCTGTGTGCATCCACCTCACACTCCACAGAGTGGGATTCTACTGGAGGGGAATGGAGGATGACGAATTTGAAAGTTTGGAGACCTTGCCAACCTAAGAATGTTAGGAAATCAGCACATTTCTCTATTACTTATTTCTATACCCGGTTTCTTTAGATTTTAGGGAAGCATTTGAAAGAAATGGAACAATATAGACTCTGACAATCTTAAAGAACACCTAAGTATTTGCTGGATGGCCTTGATATCTGTAATTTTTAGCTTACTTTTAGAGTTTAGGTCAAATTGATTTTTATTTGTTTGTCTGAAGTTACTAGACAATTTAACGCAGGGATGAGGGGGGAGAACTAGCTAGATTAGTCAAGTATATACATCCAGACAGTGTTAAGGAGTGAGCTATTAGGTGTCTCTGGGAACTCTACTGGGGGCCAGGGGGCCATGGGAGTCCTCCTGGGCTTTGCGGAAATGACTCAGACATGACCAAGCGATCCCAGTAGTAGCTGATTTTAGAGTGCCATACAAAGCATTAGAATCTGGAAATGGCAAAGGGCAGCATCAGGTGAGAAAGACAGAAGAAAATGGGTATTGGGATTTGGGACCAAAAATTCACCTTTTTACCATTAAAAGATGCCAGGATCAATAGGATGTAACTATAACTCTATTAATAGTGCAGAGTGATAAGGAGAGGCCATTCTAGGTATATAGGCAGGGAGTAAGGAAAGAAGAAATTTGGGGAAGGAATAGAAGGGGACCTCATGGTAGTGAAAAGACATTAGTATTTAGGAGACAAAAAGATCTCAGTCCGCATGCAGCTTCTACCCTTTAGTAGCTGATAATTTATTCATCATATTTAAGCTTTATTTCTCCCATTTATGAAACAGCAAATATTAACAGCTACTTTGCAAGGCTTTTGTAAAGATGAAATAAGTAACAGGATGCAAACCATTTATTACTGTCTATGGCACACAATAGGGCTTAAAATGATAGCTATTATTATTATATTTAATAGTACTAATTAAAAAGAATTTAAATTCCTGGAATAAGATGGTGGGTACCTTGAATTCTCACTTGAATTTAATGTTACATTCCCTAGAGAAGCCCCTTTGAACTGACAGGGTTAAAATTTCATAGCATATCTCCTGAAAGGAGACTTTCCTGGGCAGGGTGAATGTACTTCTGAAGCAGCCTTGTATTCTCTGAGATGAAAGAGGCATTGAATTCAGATAAAGCAGTTGGACATGTCTGTTTTGATTGTTGATAAATATTTCATTTTACATTTTAAATTCATATGGGCCACAAAATCATTGAAGATGAAAAAGAATTCAATACTAGACCATCATCCCTTTGCAGGATTGTTTCTTCGAACGCACTTGTTCCCGTTTTGTTCAATTGAGATTGAAGCACCTTGGCAGCTGGCCACTGACAGCTACTTCACAGCTGCAGTGAGCACACCATGAGGATGAGTTTCTCTTTCCCCTGTTGGTGAGTCTAAAATATCTCCCTTCTAGAATGAGCTTAAAAGCAATCATTACTTACCTCGCTACAGGCTTGATTTTTTATCTAAAAAAATATCATGTTTGGGCTACCAGTGCTACACATCTTGCATTACAATGGAGAGATGTGTAGTTGTTTCTTTATAGTTTACATTTTATGGCAAAGAACTGCAACATCTTGGAGCTAACTAGATGGTGGTATTTCAATATAAACATGGAAATGTCATTCAATTAGGCAAATTGAGAAAAACTAAAAATAGCTAAAAATATACATGTTTACACAATTGTTTTACTGTCCCTGATGTAGTCAGTTTCTGGAGGGTCGAGCCTTCCTGTCTCCAAATTTCAATTATATTATTAGCAGTAGGGCATCTTCACAGTAATTGGTACACTCACTTTATCTAATAGAGTATTTTTCATCTAATTGACTTCAAATTTATCATACAAATGTCAAAGCCAAATTTTCCTATAATAACCTATTATCTCTGCAGTTCTGGCTCAGTGCACCCACAAGAAATGGCATAATAATCATTTTTGGGTGAATGAAGGACAGCAACTTAATTTTCTTACCTCTGATGATAATGACAGCTACTTTGGAAAAAGAAGAAACTTTTAATATGTTCACTTTATTTTGCCACGTTTCTCATTCACAAGATTTGACTTCGCCTTACTCTAAACGTTGGAATGAATATACTTGTGAATGGGAGCATTAAGGAGGCCATGGGGTAGATAAGAACAAAAAATAGGACTAGGAACAGGGGGTCTGGATGCAGCTCTTATATGAAGTGATTTTGGGCAAATCCCCTCAACTCCCTGGTTCTCATATATCCAATAAGAAGGTCAGCCTAGAATCATTGTTCACAAACTTTGGTCACTTACGTACCCCTTTCAAGATTTTCACACCTTTATATACCAACAGGCCATTTTTATTTATTTATTTTTTATTTCAGCATATTATGAGGATACAAATGTTTAGGTTACATGTATTTGCCTTTGCCCTCCCGAGTCAGAGCTCGAGGATGTCCATCCCCCAGATGGTGGAAACTGCACCCGTTAGGTGTGAATATAATCATTCCCTCCCCCTTCCTCCTCCTGCCCGACACAAGATAAATGTTGCTACTATATGTGCACATAAGTGTTGATCAGTTAATACCAATTTGATGGTGAGTACACATGGTGCTTGTTTTTCCATTCTTTTGATACTTCACTTAGTAGAATGGGCTCCAGCTCTATCAAGGATAATACAAGAGGTGCTAGAAACGCGTCCACTTTTTTTTATCTACTGTATTTCATTTTCTTAACTAACCCATAAAAATATATATATTTCAAAAGGAAGCTTAAAATAACAAACACAAAAGCAGTAACACTTGTAATAAATGTAATCCCTGAAATGAGTAAATAAATACACTTGAGGACCACCAGTGAAAATCATACCAGGAATTATGTTTTGATGATTGTATTACCATCATTTATTTAGTTTGTAATTTGTACCACTAGCAGAATGCATACCGCACTTTGGGAAATTTTGGGCTAGATGATTTTAGGGTCTTTTTCTGGTCTAAAAGTCCATAATTATGTTAAAGTAAGGCTTTTCTGTTGTACATTCAGAAAAGCCATCTTGCCTCAGAAATCCTTCTGAATCATTCCTATGGAAAATGAGATATTCCTAGTCAAGGGTGAGGTATGACATACTAACTTGTTCTCCAGAGGAACCAAAGAGAACATGGAGACTCATGGAAATGTAAGAGTGAGAGATTTAATACAATAAAATCGTATTTTTTTCTAGGGAGCATTAAATTTAAGAAACTTAACATGACACTAAGACAAAAAGGTAAAGTATTATTTAGAGTGTGCTATTAAAATTGACAATGTGGCTTTGTCTCAGGTCTATGTGTGGAGTTATGTAACTATGTTCATATATAGAATGCACTTTTGTGCATGGTCTAAAAGGATTTAACTGAATGTTGAATTAGGAAAAGTGGTAGGGAGAGTTGGTAAAGAAAGGAATACTAAATTTATAGATGGAAGTAGGAAACGAGGGCCTTTTAGTTCAAAATTTCTGAGGGATTTTGGTATAATTCGCTCATAATTTGTCCCTCTTGTAGCAGAATTACAGTACAACTAGTATGGTGATTATGCTCCTGGCTTCTGGCTATTATTCTAATGATGTTTATAAAACACAGAGATAAAAAACAGTAAAATCTATTGTTCTGCACCACTGAAAATTAAGAAATTTGTGATGAAGAAAAGAAGAGAAGGATTATCTTCAGGGGCCAAATGAGAAGTTTCCATTTCCGTCTATTCTGCCTTCAACTGCAACCTCATGACCCTTTTCTATTCCACACCTGTGGATATAGAAATTAGTTGATATGTGCCACACTAAAAGAAAAGGAAATGGGGCTTTTCCATTATAATCAGTTGATTTCTAAACAATATTTTAGGGACACATTCCTTCAGGCTGTATAAAGTTCCTAAAGATCAAAACAACAAATGTGAAAGAAATTCTGGTGGCTCAGGTCGCACTGTTGATAATCAAGACTTGAAGTAGAACAGACCTCTTTTGTGCATCCCAGAGTACAGATGAAAATAGCACAGACCTTAGATTCAGATCTGATCTGAGTTCCTCACAAGGTTGATGTGAGGAAAAAATTAGATAATATGTGCAGGACTCTGAAAACTGTAATGCACTACGTAATTGTTAGGCATTTTTATTAATTCAGAGTAAAGGTGGAAAGACACAGCTTCCTAGATCTCTTAGCTGGCTGTCATTGGTCATGTGATTAGTACCTACTGAAACAGGTTTCCTTGAGAGATCACCAATAAGATTAAAGCAACTTTTGGTTTGCTCACTTTGGAATTGAAACTACTTTCCAGAGTAATTGATCTCGGAAAACATTTAATAGGCCGTTAAATACTGAAAAATTCAACCCAGTTTTTACTGCCATGGGTGGAGGAACAGTTTTGTCCAATTATAAATTCGAGGTGAAGAATTATAGGCAGGACTCAAGTTACAAAGAAATAAAATATGTCACTGTCTGTGAACCATGATTTTTGTCACTAGAAAGATTGTCTGGTTCCAAAATTTCTCTCTTGCTTGCTTCTATGGTGTGGCAGTCCTCAAATAGGGGACGAACCCTTTCATTCTACAATGAAAGCCCAGATGAGTAACTTCATTTCCCCTATACTCGCAGGGAAGGATTTTACTATTTGTATTGTTATTTATCTCATTACTTATCCTTAACCTTTCCAGATTTTTCACTCTTCATAATCAGAAAACCATATTGTTTTCATATTTTGTCTCTAATGTAATAATGCTTGCTATAGTAGATGTTCAATAATATTTGTTGAATGAATAAATGAATGATTAAAATAAATTAACCCCTATAGATGGACAGTTGACATGCCCTTGTTGAGATTATGACACACATGATTGACAGGAGATTCTGACCTGAGAGAAAGCGTTTTTAGTGGGTGAGAACTGAACAAGTAGAAAGCAAAGAGATTCTGAAGGCAGAAGAAAGAGTGTGCAAACAGACCCAGTAAAGAACAAAGAAACAAGGAAACAAAGGAAAAAAGGAACAAAGAAAGGAAAAGAGGGAAATTTGCCTATTTGCAAAGTTCCTGACCAGAATCTTTTAAAAAACATACAGTGGAATTTCTTGAGTAATAACAAAAGTGATAAATTTATTAAGAGTGGGGTTTTACAAAGAAGGAAAGGAATTGATGTATAAGAAAGATATTTAGAATTGAAACAAGTGAGGGAGAACTTGAGTATATTCAATTTACCAGTTTATAGTACTTATTACTGAAATCACATACTTTGACACATAAACAATTCTTGTATTGTTTGCTTAGAGTTTCATGCATATTTATTTTGCTTATATCACAATATTTGAGGTTCCTTGGAGACATAGATTGGATTTAGAGCAAGATTGCACTGTAAATTCATGCTTTGAAGCTTCTCTTTTCTACAAACACATGGCAATAACATATAAAAATTTTTTAAAAAATTAAAAAGACACAAATACATCTGTCTTTGTGGTATAGGTTAGGCTACAGTAGGAAACAACACCAAAATATCAGTGGTTTAAAATAGAAAAGTTTATTTCTTGTTCACGCTATGTTCCCATTGTGCATTGACTCAGGGCTTTGCTCCGTGATATCATCACTTTGACATCCAGGTGGATGGCAGGACTACCACTTGGGGCACTGCTAGTTGCTATGGCAGAGGGAAAGAGGGCATGATGAATCATGCACTAGCTCTCTTTATAGCTTCCACCCAGAGGAGACACATGCCACATCTGCTCATGTTTCATTCACCAAAGCAAATCACAAGGCCATATCTAAAGTCTAGAAGTAAAATCCCACCAAGTGCCTGGAAGGAAAAGTGGAAATATTTGGTAGGTAGATATTATTATTACTACAATAGCCATGTTAAAATCAACACCACTTTGGCCGGAAATGAAGAATGATGAACAAGAGAATAGCTCTGGACTCCAGGGTCAGAGGCAGGGAGAGTTAGTTAGGTGTTCAATTCTGTTGGGGTAAAAATGTCCACAGTAGGTTATAAACTCATGTGCCTAGGGGAACAAAATATCCCTGACACAGCCTAGTGACCGGGATTTGAGATAAGCCACCTACTTGCTCAGTGGCCTTGTCAGGTCTCTTATTTTCGTAGGTGGAGTCCTTTGGAGGGTTAGAACTGGTAGAAGTAATAACAAAACATCTAGTCAGAGGTATGTAAACATACAATGAGAGGAAAAATACTGGCATTCAAGATGAGTCTTGAATGCCAAAATTTTAACTCACTCACAGAAAATGAATGTTAAGATAGCCAAGAAAATCATTAATTAGAAGATAAATTCACTCCACTTATTAAAAAAATAATGCTATTGTCTGAAAAAAAATTAAGTTTACTTAAGAGCTCTATTGATATAAAAGAAAACATAACATCTAAAAATAAAGAAGAGAAATAGTGAACATAATTGGGCAGAAATGAATGAAGACCATGTAGATATAAAAAAGAGCCACTCTGAAATTTCAGAAATGAAAGAATTAGTCGTTGAAATTAAAAAGAAACCCAACATTTAGTCTAAACTCAAGACTGGATACAGTTGGAAAGATAATTGGCTAATTAGAAGACAGTATTGAGGAATGTTCCCAGAACATAGCACAGTGATATAAAATGACTTAAAAATGTGAAAGAACAGATAAGGGATATGGAAGCATGATTGCGAGACTTCAAGAGACTTCAATGTATGTTTCATAGACTTTCTAGAATAAGAGACCAGAGGTAACCGTAGAAAAAATGTGAAAAGAAAAGGGCTGATAATTTAGTACTAAAAGAAGCCTACATTGTCAGATAAAAGTGCATTTCAATATCTGAGCAAAATAAACAAAAATTAAGCTAAATCTATGGGCATCATAATGAAACTGCAGACGTGGATAAATTCATAATCTTAACAGCTGTCAGTGAGAGAAACAGATTACCTCAAAAATTGAAAACTAGACTAATCAGCTATGACAATAAAAGATGCCAGAGGACAATGGAGTAAAATCTTCATGGATTGGAGGGGAACATAAATGTCAGTCTAGGATTCAATATCTAACTACACTATCATTCAAGAGAAGGAGAAATAAAGACACTTACAGACCTATAAACACTAAGAAGTGCATTTGCTGTCAAGCATCATTTTTGAAAGAACTACTTAAGATGGTATTTCAATAAGAAGAAATTAGGTAAAATGAAAGAGTTTGATATTTTTAAAAAGAGGGGAAAGGGTCAGAGTTGAGAAACATATTAAGGTCTTTGTCAAGAAGAGGAAACTATTTTACAATTTAAAGGTAATAACTAAAAAACAATAGTACAATTTAGAGGTTTTGTGTTAGTAGAGAAAAAAGGAAAGAATACAGAGGAGAACACTTGTATCTTGGATTACCTTGGTCTTTCTCTTTTCTCTCTATCAAAACATGTATCACAAGAACCAAAAAATACTTGCTAAATTAAATTGAATATGGATTCTGTTGAAATAAATGGAAAAATTATTTGGAGCTGGAAAATTGGGCTAATGTTTGCATTATATCATGATGTGTCCTATTTTTTAAGTCCCCAAGATAAATCATGCAGAAAAGCCTGAATGATGTGAAACCATTAACTAATTCAAATTATTTTTGTCCTTAACCTTAGGAGAAAGAAGAAAAACCACAAGAGAATAATCAGTATATATTTAAAGTGATAATTTGATTCAGGTCAATATTGATTTCATCTAGTCACCTACAATTTTTACATTTCCATTTATCTATCTATCTATTTATTTAAGACAGAGTCTCACTCTGTTGCCCATGCTAGAATGCCATGGTGTCAGTCTAGCTCACTGCAACCTCAAACTCCTGGGCTCAAGTGATATTCCTGCCTCAGCCTCCCGAGTAGCTGGGATTATAGGTGCATGCCACCATGCCCAGCTAGTTTATCTATTTTTTTTGTGGAGACAGATCTCACTCTTGCTCAGACTGGTCTCATATATCTGACCTCGGGTGATCTTCCTGCCTTGGCCTCCCAGAGTATTAGGATTACAGCCGTGAGCCACTGCGCCTGGTCTGCCATTTACTTCGTTCTAAATGATCACTCAGCTGCAAAATGCCAACTTTTAGGGAGATCAATCATTAATGAAAAGTTCAGTCATTTTTAATACATATAACGTACAAGGATAAAAACTGAATTCATATTTTTAGAAACGTTTTTAGAAATAAGGTTTTCGAAAGTCTAAAATAACAGGAAAAAGTCTGGTTATTAGATGTACTATAAACTTACCTTCAGTGTAAGTAATAAAGCACGAGTGGCATCATAGAGAGCCTAAAGCTGAGAGTTCTGGTTTCAAGTCTGCTCTGTCACCAAGTGGCTATGTGGGCATGTATAATTCATTTAACATGTTGGGGCCTTGATATGCTTATGTATAATATAAGGGGTTTGATCAGATGAACTCTAAGGTCCCTGGATGATGTCCAAGTCTGTGATTTTAGAATGCATCATATTCTGGGCATTTTGGTTAGTTGAGGTTTTAGGCTGCCTCAAATATCTCTTTTCCGTCTGGTGCTGTGAACCTCCTAGACCCAGCTTCATCAGAGCCCTGGGCCAGGGCCATGCAGTCCCGTGTTACATGTCCTCTATCACATGCTTTCCTATTATGAAGGGCGAAATACTATGAGATGGTGAGCACTGAGGGATGACAAGTAGAATAACAGGATGAATCCAAATAGAGAAATGCACAGGAAAGGCATATCAGCCAATTCACAATTGACATATTCATGCAAATATTGGGCAAAGTTTCTTACTTTGAAAAGGCGGTTTCTATGCTACCTTTGTCTAAGGAAAAATGCAAGCAATGAAAGGCATTGTTCAAGAAGATGGGCTGGAGCTGTGATAATGACTTTGGCACTGGACCATTTTTTTTGTCTGTGACATTTGTCATGAAGCAATATTCAGGATCTTGATTGGGGGCTCATGCTGTGAAATACAATGAATGTAATATCTAGAAAACAAGGGAGAACAGATGTAGCTGGGTTGTATAATCCAGTGTGGCACTCATTATCCTTATGAAAGGAATAACTATCAAGCTTGAAAGATGGAAAATAGACACAGCCGAGATGGTCAGAATTCTGCCTGGTTTTAAAAGATGCCTGTAATTTCGATACCTGGGAATAGTTATTATGAAGTAGGATGTCATTATGCCAGTTCTTGTAATACACCAGCATCTCTCATAATAAATAGGCTGTGCAGCCTGACTTTATCCTCTGTGAAGATGTTTAATTTTTCTCAAATGATATTTCATGGAAAACAAACAAAAGTTAGAGCAGGATGATGTGGTCAGGAAATGGTTTTTCACAGATAGGGACTCTTGTTTTCATGATCTGACTTTAAAGATTATGAAAGTATAATATATAAGTCCTTATGAGAAGGGCAGAATGGAAGACCTTTGCAAAAAACGTGCCATTATATTCAATGATTTATAATACATAGGAAACTTACCTTTTTTCCTTTATTTCCTTTTTTTGGAGTGTTGTTAGACTTCAACAGTTGAAATAAGCTGTTAAATTTTACATTGACATAATGTTTCTATTTCTGAGTTCTTATGCCCTTTGATATTTGAGTTTATAAAACCTTTTGTGGTATTTTAATATAAAAGAATAATTTTGTTTCTCTCTGAAAAATACTTTTATTATGAAAAATTATGAGTGTTTGGGGCTGCTTCTTTTAGCCATTGCTACAGGAATCATTCCTAAGAGAGAGATTACAGAGCCTGACTGAAGAGAAAGCAGTCCCCAAATCACATATTTAGTAAATCCCAACTAACAAAAGAGCCTTTAATACTTTATTCTTTGGAACAAACTTTGAATCTTCTGTAGATACTCAATATCAAATTTTATTTGTTTTACTGATAGAATGCGGTGACTCTTCTTCCTTACAAATGTTTATCTAAATCCCTTTTTAGATGTGTATTTTACCTTGTTTATAGCAATGACCTTAGTTTCGATGTGCATATTTGAACATCTTAAAACAATATTTGACCTCATTTTCTGTTACTCCTCTTTTTCTCTGTTACTTTACTTTCAACCAGGGTATTCAAATCACTCCTGAAATGAGTATTCCAGCTTTTTGAAATTTGTTTACTTTTAAGTATTAGGATCTCTCTCCCCTGTGGATCTAAAAACAATTCCAAGATTTCTGTGAGACAGAGGGAATCTTGGGATGTTCTTACGTATAAAATACACTACACAAAATTATGTGTTAAATTTTGAGGTGAAACGTTTGCCATAAGTCTCACAGTTACTCTCTGTATTCCTTCCTTCTTAGACTTGTAATTCAATGGAAAAAGTCATATTTCAAAATATTCTAGATCTTATTTCCAAATCACATCAAGTATCTGTTCTTTAGTTCTCGACTGGGTTTCTGCCTTAAATACTGATGTACTTTTTCATCTGATGCTGGGCTAGACAGATACCTCAAAATGCTTTTTACCTTCTCCTTTAAACTCTGGAGCCTACCATAGATTGAAATCTAGCGAGTTATGAACTAAATCCAGGTGGCTTCCCGGTTTAAAAAGTAAATATTTAAATACCTTTAAATAGGCATGAATCATCTACTGCTCAAATACCCTCATATCCCGTTGTCGTTCATGGGGACTACATTTAGATTTCTGTCCTGGCACCTGCAGGATTTGAATTTATGATGCTCTGCTAGAACTGTCCAGGGCAACCATTCTGTGCATTCTAAGCCCTAGGCTTTTAATACGCAACCTCTTTTTCCTCTTTATTTTTTTTTTTTTTTCCTTTTTGAGACAGGGTCTTACTCTGTTGCCCAGGCTGGAGTGTAGTGGCATGATCATCGTTCACTACAGCCTTAAACTCCTGGGCTCAAGTCATCCTTTCACCTCAGGTGGGACTGCAGACACACACCACCACACTCAGCTAATTTTTTTCTTTTCTGTGGAAATGGAGTCTTGCCATGTTATCCAGGCTGATCTTGAACTCCTGGCCTCAGTCCTCCTGCCTCTGCCTCCGACAGTGCTGGAATTACAGGCATGTGCCATTGTGCCCAGTCTCTTTTTTCTCTTTTGGGAAACTTTCTCTGCCCTTCTTCCTTCCTCTGTTGCTCTACTGCCTTTTCATATATGCTTTATTAAGCACATTGAGACTACTTTGATATAGAACTTGTATTCTCCTGTAGAGCAGTGTTGGTTTGCCCTATGGCTCTCCAAAATCAAGTTAACCCAAACAGAGGGAACTTTCCTCCCAAATCAGACATGAGGTTATGTCTTTTTGGCAAGAATATCACAGAAATGATTTTTTTTTTCATTCTCATTGAATGTTGGGAGGTATGTGATGTCCAAATATCCTATTATTAGAAATGTTAACCTTGGTTATTTGATTAAGGTGGTATTTGTGGGGTCTCTCTACTACAAAGTTACTATTTTAACCCCTATAATTATGAATTTCTTGAGAGAGATTCTTTGTGACTGTGCTGATGATCTGCCTCAAATTTTGGACTGGAAGAATGGTATTTAAGATTCAAAATCTGGGTGTCAGCTGTGCTTATTGCTACTGGGGTGGCACTACTTTAATACATATATACTTCCTTTATTATAATAAGAAAGTATCTCTTAATTCCTGTTTTCCTGAGTATTTTTGTCATGAATAAGTCCTGAATTTTGTCTAAGACTTCTTCAGCATCTATGGAGATAATCACATCATTTCCTCCCCAGATTTATTAATATGTTATATGATATCAATGGATGTCTTTAAGGAATATTACATTAATATATTCCTTAATGGACCAATCTAATATTCCTGGAATAAATCCTACTTGGTCATGATGTATTTTTAATATGGCATTAAAATTGTTGTATCAGTGTTTTATTTAGTATTTTTGCATTGATATTCATGAGTGATATTGGTTTTTAGGTTTTTTAAAATACTTTATTTGGTTTTTGGCATTAGTGTTACACATGCTTCATAAAAGGAGTTACAGAGCTTTCCTCCTTTGCAATGCTCTGGAATATCTCTGGAACATTGGGACTATCCGACATTTGAAGGTTTGGCGATTTGGATCTATTGGAAAGTTTTATTGGATTATAGTTTTAAATATTATCTTTCTCCCATTGTTTTATTTTTCTTCTTTGGAAACTATAATAATATGAATATTGTTTCTTCTTTGCTTATTCTCCATTCCTACTACTTTCTCTCTGCCTCTTTTTACTTCTTTCTTTATGTTATTTTTAACCTTTTGATTATTTCCTCTTATCCTTCTATTAAGTAGGCTTGACACTTCTTAGCTTCTGAGATCAGATGAGATTTGGCACGTTCAGAGTCGTATGGCCATCTAAGTTTTAGTAATTTCCTGCTTTTCTTTATTGTCATATATGAAAAATCTTATTTTAGTTTATTCCACCATGGACACATTGTAATTTATTCTTTATTATGAAATATTTTTGACTTTTTCTTAGTTCTTTGCCGAGTTCAATTATTCTCCTTTTGTTTTGCCTTGTTTTTAATTTTCTTTTTGGTTCATTTCTTTGTCAGTTTTGAATTTCTGATTTAAGGTGGTTTTTCATAACCTCAAATGTGTGTTTGATCATGTTTAATTCTTTTTAGATTATTGGCTACAGTTTTTTCTGCTTCATGGTTGTTTTGGGGGGCAGATTTTCTTCTGTTGATATGTGTGAATTAAAAAAAGAATTATCTTCTGCAGTAGCTCTATATGGATTTTATTTTTTTATTGTTCATTTTTATGTTGTTGTTGTTTTTTAAAAAAAAATACCAAGATTTTTAGTTTAATGGCACCCTTTTCTGTCAGGATAGCATGGTCTAGATACTGTAGTGAGGTTTTCTGTGATTTGTTTGTTTATTTCAATGGTGGACAAAGGCGTGTGAGTCTTCACATCTTGTGGCTTATTTTTGCCTACAGGATCCTAAACTTTCCCCCTTTTTCTCTTTTCTTTTCACAATCTATATTAGTCAGAGTTCTCCAGAGAAACAGACCAACAGTGTGTAGCTAGATAGATGACAGATTGATTTTAAGGACTTGGCTCATGCAATTGTGGAGACTCGGTGAGCCCCAAATCTGATGGACAGGCTGGGGGCTCAGGGAAGAAATGAAATTCAAGCTCAAAGGCAGCCTCCTGGCAGAATTCCTTCTTGTCCAATGGATGTTATTCTTTGTTCTATTAAGGCCTTGGCGTTCAACTGACTGGATGAGGTCCACTCCTGGTATGGAGGGTGATCTGCTTTACTCAAAGTCCACTGATTTAAATGTTGATCTCATCCAAAAGATATTTTCACAGAAACATCTAGAATAGTGTTTGACCAAATATATAGGCATTGTGGCCCGGCCAAGTTGACATATAAAGTTAACCATCATATTACCCAATTACCAAAGGGTGCTTCTTGCTTTATTTTTTTTGTTCTTTCCTATCCCTTAAGTTATGTATTTTGAAGAGTAACTCCTGAAATCACTTTAACGATGATTCTTTAACCATGGTTCTTCAAACCATGCCTGCTCTTTTAAATGGCACCTATGCCTTTAAATCACACACATTTTGAAATTGCTTTTTTGTAGTTCATGCTCTGATTTTCTCAGACATTTTTTAGTATTTATAGAAATATTGCACAGATTTTTAATTTTTAATGGTTGTTCCAAATCATCTTTAGTCCCTTTGTTAACTTCCCTCTTCTATCTCTTCCCTATTATATTCATCAGGATAGAGGGTACTCCAGAGAAACGGGAGTGTACACACACACACACACACATACACACACACGAGAGAGAGAGAGAGAGAGAGAGAGAGAGAGAGAGAGAGAGATAGATTTAGTATAGAATTGGCTCACATGATTATGAAAGCTGAGAAGTCCCATCATCTATACTCTGCAACTTGGAGAACCAGGAAAGCCAGGGATGTAATTCAGTCCATGTCCACAGGCCTGAGGACCAGGGGAGTTGATGGTGTAACTCCCAGCCAAATACAAAGGCTTGAGAACTGGGGCGGGACCCTGGTGTATGGCCCTGAGTTTGAAGGCCTACAGAATCTCAGGGCAGAAGAAGATGTAGCTTCCAAGAGAAGATGGATGTCCCAGCACAAGAAAAGAGAGCAGATTCATCCTTCCTCCACCTTTTCATTCTACCTAGGCCCACAACTGATTGGATGATGCCCACTCACATTGATACAGGCAGCTCTTCTTTTTTCTCTCTATTGATTCGAATGCTAAGCTCTTCTGGAAGCACACTCACAGACAGCCAGAAATGTCTTATCGGCTATCTGGGCATCCATTAGCCAGTCAAAGTGACATATGACATTAACCATCATGCCCACTGCTTTCTTTGTTTGCCTTTGCTAAACACAAAGGCTTATAGTGGAGCAGGGGCAGGGAAGCAAATTGGGAGATTTTATGCTGAGATTTGGTGATTATTTTTCCTTTTACTCACAGATATTTTGCAGTTTTGGCATTTTCTATTTTGAAGTTATGCTGAGGCTATAGTTTTTGTATATAATTTACATTTTTCTTCTTGGTTTATCTTATGGTTTGGTGTGGACATTTTTAGGAATAGGTAGCTGTGCAGCCATATTATTGTCACCTAATTGAAAGTTTATAAATGATTTTTTATTAAGTAGATCCTCAATAAAAACCGTGTGTGTGTATGTGTGTGTGTTGAGCAGGGGATTGGGTGGAAGAGGTGGAAGAGGAATACTATAAGCATAAGCGGAAAACAGACAAGATTCTAAATCTACTTTTAGCTCAAAGTAGAGTTCTTTGAGCTAAAATAACTCTCCACATGTGAAATAGTACATGGTCAAGCCTTACTGGGTCAGAGAAAGGATTACAACTTGAATCTCTTATTCTAATTTTCTTCATGCCATGGAGCTCTTGCCATGGGTGCTAACACTTTTCAGTAGTTTCTGTTGATTTGGAGAGGCACATTCTTGAGCACATATAGGCCTGAAATAGTTAACCAAGCAAAAACTCACCTTCCTTTTCAGCCTTTCCTGACTCGTCTCCTACTACCTGCTCTCCCTAAGAATGAGATTTATAATCTTTTTAACCACCTTTCTAGAGGTTCTACCTTCTGGTCTTGGTCCCATCATGGCTAGGGAATAAATTGAAATGCAGGGGT
>VSMD01115921.1:0-16936 GCA_008750895.1 Mirza zaza | reverse complement strand
ATATTTTCCTGGTTAGAGCTGGAACCCATACTACTAAGTGAAGTATCCCAAGAATGGAAAAACAAGCACCACATATATTCACCAGCAAACTGGTATTAACTGAGCAGCACCTAAGTGGACACATAGGTACTACAGTAATAGGGTATTGGGCAGGGGGGAGGGGGGAGGGGGGCGGGTATATACATACATAATGAGTGAGATGTGCACCATCTTGGGGATGGTCATGCTGGAAACTCAGACTTATGGGGGGAGGGAGGGAAAGGGCATTTATTGAAACCTTAAAATCTGTACCCCCATAATATGCCAAAATAAAAAAAAAAAAAAAAAGTTGTTTGTTAAAAAAATATGCATGTACCTTATCCTAGACATTCCAGGTCTAGGAATATATATGAGAGCAATTCTAGCATAATGAGATAATATGTGCTTTATACTAACAAATATCAGAAATAATTAATCTTACAAGTTTATGCTCAGTGGAGTAATAGAAACAGACACTAGGTTTCCCAGCAGCTCCAATCCTCCCAAATTCTGAGTAGCAATCTCAAGGAAGTGCATACTCTGATTACAGACCAATCACTGTTCCCATAGAGATGGATCACTATGATTTGTGGGGTCAGAATCATGTGACCACTTCTGAAGTCAGGAATTCAGGGGCCTGGGACAGACACCCATGACACTCACCCAATTCTTTTCTGGAAGTTTGACTTTGAAAAGAAGGAGAGAGAAAGAGAGATCAAGACAGCTAAAGTAGAATGTGGAGATGAGGAGGATTTTTTAAAACAGAGAAGACTTGAACATGTTTAAATACTTATGCATAGTAGCCAATAGGGAGCGATCAGTTAGGGACACAAAAGAAATGGAGGCTAATCAATAGATCTCAAGAGATCATTATTTCCCACTATCCTTTAGAAATATCCAATAAAGAAATTTCTTCCTGGGCCCTTGGAAGATAACCCAGGTTCTCCCTCAATTTAACCTCTTCATGCTTACAAAGCTGAATTGCCACTTTAAATGGTTTTCAGCATATTCGCAGTCTAGGAGGCAAAATTCCAATGCCCTGGCCATTATGTCAATCAAGACTTCAACCTTCGTTAACAATAGGATTCTTTTGACTTCTGTGTTGGGGGCAAAAAAAAAAAGATGAAATGAGAAAAAAATAAATTAAAAAAAAAAATAGGATTCTTCTCCTGTGCTGCTTTACCCAGTAGGCCACCTGCCTTCCAAAAGAGAATGTGGTAATCTTTTTTGTTTGTTCACCTCTCACATTCTCAGCTGCTGTAATCGACCACTCTTAGTTGGAGCACTAGAGGGAGGGGAGGAAAGGGAAGCAGACAGTTCTTCCTTGACTGGTACTATTTTTAAGATGGCTTTGCACTCTCTGGTTTTGGCAGATGTTTAAAGCTGAGTCATTCTTAAAGATGGTTTCATAGATTCTTTGGAGAGTATCCTGAAAGACCTTTCCAACTGCAACTGCCATTCCATAGGCCATGCATTCTGTTCCCAATCCACCCTTAGCTGCTGCTGGAAACAAGTCCATTTCCCAGAATCCCTGTTGGGGACCCATTGCCCTCCCAGGCAATCTTCTTGGAAAAAATCTCTTGCTAAGTGAAATTACACATTTTTCTTATAGTTTAAGTCAACTGAGTCATAGTTTTAGGTTATCTCCAGACAAGGCACTTTCACTAATAGAGCAACATACATTAAATTTTATTTTTCTTTTCCTGGTATCCTGTTTATTTTATGGGAGGGGAGTTGCTGTTTGTTTGTGTGTTTGATTTCTCTTTAGGAAATTTCAGTCGTCCTGAATTGGAAGCTTTGGTAGTCACTTCAGAGCCTCAGTGAAAAGGCTTCTTATATATTAAGAATATTGGGGAAACTACTAAATTGATTATGACTATAAATAAAAATGATAAAGACTTATTTTTTTTTTTTTTTTTTTTTTTGAGACAGAGTCTCACTTTATTGCCCAGGCTAGAGTGAGTGCCATGGCGTCAGCCTACCTCACAGCAACCTCAAACTCCTGGGCTCAAGCAATCCTGCTGCCTCAGCCTCCCAAGTAGCTGGGATACAGGCATGTGCCACCATGCCTGGCTAATTTTTTCTATATATATTAGTTGGCCAATTAATTTCTTTCTATTTATAGTAGAGATGGGGTCTCGCTCTTGCTCAAGCTGGTCTCGAACTCCTGAGCTCAAAGGATCCGCCCACCTCGGCCTCCCAGAGAGCTAGGATTACAGGCTTGAGCCACCGCGCCCGGCCGAAGACTTATTTTTAAAAGTCTTGAGAGTCTTATCCCAAAACCAACCAAGGGCAGAGTTCCAGACTTTTCTCCTTAAACTTTCCTGAGTTTTTCTAAAATCGACAGATTTTATTTTCACTGTATTTTGGAAATTGGATGAAATGCCCATATGTTTTAGGTGGTAACTATAATATATCTGCCTTAAAAACTAACAAGAAACCAAAAAAACTAGAACAAAGGGGCTAATTTTGTAACCAGCTGCATGCTAACCTAAACACACAACAAACTAATTTGAACCCAAATGTAACTGCTATTTTCAGATGTCTATTTAATTTTATAAGTAAGTCATGAATATATTCCAATACAAAAGATTCAAATAATCTCAAAGTTCCTTTCCTTTTTTATAAGTATTTGCATACACAAACACATACAACTTTAAATGTTTCACATAGATGGAATTGTAGTAAATGTGTTGTCCTTGGCTTGTATTTTTAGTTAATAATTTGTTTTACATTTGATCTTAGCCAAAAGGCAGAGAAGTGATATTTAGTTAATAATTTGTTTTGAAAATTTCTAAATCAGTGTACAGAGTTCATTTTAACAACTGCATAATATTCAATAGTGGAGTGTACATACTTTATTCAACCATATCTGTCAATGGATACTTAGATTCCTTTCAATTTTTGGTTATTATTAATACAAACTATATTGCAATGAATAATAAACATTCCTTTATTCCTATATTTCTATAGTACTATAAAAATCAATTGAAAAATATATACCTAGAACAACAAAATATCCTCTTAACTACTCCCCTACAAACGCTTGCTTAAATGTCTTGCTTTAATTACATCTAGATAAATGTCTGATTGGTAATTATGTACCATTTGAGTAAATAAAGTATAGCCTGCATGGATATTACCTAAAATCATACGCTTAATAAATGTCTCATGTCTCAAAATGGAATTGCAACAAATTCATGAGATGACCAATCTTAGTGGGAATGCAAGCTGACTTTAGGTAGTTTATTATTCCTTCCTTTTTTCCTGCCTTGTTTCCTTCATTCCTTTTTTCCCCTCCCTTCCTTCTTTCCCTCCTTTCTTTTCCTTTCTTCTTCCATCTTTCCTGTCTTCCTTCTTCTTACACTTGTGGATATCAGTAACCATTCACTAAATGTCAGAATACACCTTTCAAGTCTTTGTATTTCCATTACCCACTGAGACATATTTGAGTAATAATTATTATGTATAGACAACACTAGGAGGTTTTTTTAATTTTCACAACCCATTAGAAGAATAAAAGATCTTTTTTGATAAATGGTCCTCTTTTAAGCAGTTACAAAATTACATTTGTCAAATCATTTGTTTTTCATTACAAGAAAAGACTCGGATTACATTTTTACTGCCTGAAAGAAAATCCTGCCAATGCTTTTCCTGTTAGGTAGTCTATAAATAGATTTTCTTATTCAGCAGAAAGGAAGCAGAAATTTGGTAAGTTTTACATAAGATATTAAATATTCCTGTGGTTCATGGGTCAACAAACCAAACACCACCACCAAATACCCTCACATATCACAGTCTACATTAGGAGTAATTCTGAATTTGGCAACCTAAGAAGAATATTGTAACAGAATCAAAGTCTGAAGGCATCAGAAGGTATTTTTAGACTTCTGTGGGGTCATGATCTGCTCGTTTCAGGTGTGGATTTCACGTATTAAAATTCAGTAACTGGTTTTCCAAACTTCACAAAGCCCTTAAGGCAATAAGCATAATGAAAAAATGTCTTGGGGACCCACATAGTAACAAAGGATATCTTTTAATTTTAATTACAGTATTGTTTTCAGTAATATTTCAACGTGTTTACTGTTGTGCCTTGGTCTTCTTGGGCAGCCAGTTGTACAAGGTTTCTGTGATTTGGCAGTATAAGAGCCCATAAAGGAATAAGCACTAACTTATTTATTGCTAATTAGCATAAACTGCAGGTTAGATATCAGTCAAATGCAGCAGTAGATAACATTCCTTGTATGTGTCTAAGAATCTTTTGTTAAACAAAATTTCCTGCCAGGTTAAATTTAATTTACCCATGCTAAATAAAGAAAACTTTCAGGGACTTTGTAAATAGATTCTTAGAAGGCTATAAAACTGGCTTACCTCCCTTAGTTGTCTTTTTTTTCCTTAAATTAATTATATTCTCTCAGCATTTTTATACTAACATCCAGAGCAACCTCTTTATTCTTTGACTAGAAATTGTCTTAAAAATTGTCTTAAAATGTAATCAGTTGGAATCAAGTTTAAATTTGTATCTGTAAATGCACTTACAAAATTGGGACAAAATTTTGAATTCATTAGCAAATTCAGAAGAGATTTTCATTCTAATTCTGATACATCCTAAATAATCTAGGTAACTGTTGCAAGTATTTCATACTGTTTGTGATTTACAAGTGCTTTCTTAAATTTTGATTGTATGATGAAATAGTGTTTGAATATTATCCACATTTTTGAAGTATCATTTAAAAGATTTTAATAATTGTATAGATAAATAAGTAAATGACTATTGTTGGATCTTAATGTTACAGCAAATGCAATTTATTTGACTTCTGCTCAGTGATGACAACAGATCAGATCCTGAGATGTGGAAGATCATTTATTACTTGTTTTCTGACCAAGATTTGCCACATATTTACACCAACCCCTTGTTGCTTCCATTTTATAGACAAGAAATCTAAGACAGAGATGTCAAATAACTTGCCCGACTCACACAGCATTTTAGTAACAAATCAGAATTAGTTTTCTTGAAATTTCAGGATGTGACTTAACTTACCAAATGATTTTAAAATAATGATACGGTGACTGAGGATAGGAATGAATTGTAGTTGGTGCCACAGAACAGAAGTGCAGAAGCTTGTTAATATTTAACATTTTTCCTAAGGGGAAAATATCTAAACAGAGTAAGAGATATAAGAATAAGAAATATAAATGCCAAATTAATATATAAAATATGTATAGCCTCTCTAAGAACTAAAGATAAGTAAAAAAACATAGAAAAATTCTGCAAGGATAAACAACACTTAATAGGAATCAGGATTGTGGAAGGAAACATTTTGATTTTTACATTTAAACATTTTTGTTTGTGTATGTTCATAATAATCAAAAGGTTTGATATTCAACAAACTTTTATTGTTTACTTCTACAATGTGCTAGCACTGTATTTGGAATACATCAGTGAACAAAACAAAAATTCCTATTGCCATGAAGCTTATATTTAGCTTCTGTTATATTGGATTTCAAAATACAGCTGAGGCAAATATAATTCAAGTTTAATTCAAACAATTAAAGCAGAAAAAATTAACAGAAGGAACTGCTTTCCCAAACAACCCAAGTTACAATGAAGTGGCTTTGTTTGTTTGTTTGTTTGTTTTTAATGACTGGAAGAATAAAAGCCCCAGATGAAGGTGGAAAATAGACAAAACAAGTAAATAAAAACAGAATTTGGTGATAGATAATATCGAAATATATAAACCACCTTTATCTCCAATATTAGCCATGTTTTAGGATTTCACAAAATTATCTAAAACAAGAATCATAAAATTTAAAGTAAACCAAGAATACAGGTTTATATTTGTAATAGAATATGGTTTCTGTAACCCATTTGACAGAGTTTTTATCTTTTTGTAACTTGGGTATCAGATGACAGAGAAGAAACCTATGAAGGGAATGAGAATATAACAGAGCACAATCTTTTTTTTTTGTTTGTTTGTTTTTGAGACAGAGTCTCACTTTGTTGCCCTGGCTAGAGTGCAGTGGCATCAGCCTCGCTCACAGCAACCTCAAACTCCTGGGCTCAAGTGATTCTTCTGCCTCAGCCTCCTTAGTAGCTGGGACTACAGGGATGTGCCACCATACCCGGCTAATTTTTTCTATATATTTTTAGTTGGCCAATTAATTTCTTTCTATTTTAGTAGAGATGGAGTCTTGCTCTTGGCTCAGGCTGGTTTCAAACCCCTGACCTTGAGCAATCTGCCTGCCTCAGCCTTCCAGAGTGCTAGGATTACAGGCGTGAGCCACCACACCTGGCCAAGAGCACAATCTTAAATGGGCCTCTTAAGCTTAAGTTGTTGAACAAGGTATTGTAAATATTGTTTACTGCACGGCAACTGAATAAACCAAAGGGCCATGCAATTGCTTCAAAACCTTCCTTTAATTAAAAATCGATTCCCTTCTTACAAGGGTGACATAGTTCTGGTTAAATATTTTCGATTATCAAAAAGGTAGCTTATGTTATTCACACTTAAAAGATACTTAGCTTTATTTATGAGCACATACATATTTTTTAAATGTCTTTCAGACATGTACATGCACACCATACCATTCATGTTGTGGTGTCAATCAAGTTTTAATTTTTGTCATGGCCCGTTTGCAGGACGGAGGATGAACACAGAGCATAAAACACAAACGTGCAGAACACAAAGAAAAACACAGACACACGTACAAATGGTTGACTCAAGTAATAATACACTGGGTCAGTTTTATTTTTATACTCTAAAAGATTAAAGTTAGTTCCTTGTACGTAACTGCCCAGGCGTGGCAGCGATAGCCGTAAATTCCAGAATAGCCTTAGGGAAGCAGACATCCCGGACTCAGAATCTCAAGGTGGCTGCTCTAGGCACTAGGCATGGATAAAAGCCCAAGATTAGCAAGGATGGGCAAGGTGAGCCACAGGGGGCATTTCTCATCCCCAGCTTCTCTTAGGGTGACCCCCTAAGGTCTTCGGCTGAACCCCGGCAACTGTGCCTGGCTTAGGTCGCCCCTCCCTTGAGGGGTCTTACCCGTCATTGACTAACCAGCCATCTTATGGGGAGTACTCAGCAATCACAGGAACAATATGTTTATCATGTGGCCTCCAGATCCCCAATGCTGTGGGGTGGGGCCACTCTTGCTCTGGCAGCTCAGGTCCTTTGTTAAGCCTCTAGGCAACACCTTTGTTTATCATAGGGAGCCTGTCCAGAACAGATTACTTTCAAACGCTCTGGGCAGAACACATACATTACTCACTAACTTTAATTCTTAAACTAGGGAAATATATGTCAGTCCCCTACAATTTTATAATTATTCTTAAATTTATAATTAAAACTTTTTCCCTGCTACATGATGCATTTTATATGAATTTGATTTTGAATGCTACAACATAGTTTTCAAAATACTATATATACATTGTGTAAGGCTGGTGGCAGGGGCCCTCTCCCCTCCCTAGATGGAAAAAGAAAACGCTTAGTGACCTGACCCGCCAAGGACAAAGTGCCAGGCCCCACTGAGAGGAACCACACCCAGATGTCCACCTGGATTCGCTCCTGGATTCCACAAATACCTCCAGCCCCTCCAATTTCTCAACGACCATTCAGGGTCACAATAGAGAATCCCCGCTCTTCCCGCCACAAGTCCCTAGCCCCGCCCAAAGGGTATAGTTTGAAGTCGCCCTTCAAACGGTGGCGACTTCCAGGGCCCCCTTCTCTTGGGGCCCCAGAACCTCGTCCACGTCCACATCCACGAGTGTGTAATAAAGCCACGTGGTTTGGCCCCCACTCTTTCTCTCTCTGTGTCTGTCTTTTCTTTTTGCCGCCACCGAAAAACCTTACACATTGCACATTAGCAATCATATGGAGGGAAAGACTGACATCCAAGTACCCATAATAATCATAACTATATTCTTATTGAATGAAATAAATTATGTTATAGAGAGCTATTGCATATATGAAGGTAAATTCTATATCATATATTCATTCAACTTTCATTCTGTTAATGTTGGATTCTAAAATATATATGAATCCAAATATATAGACCTATATATCATATATGTCCTTTGTATATTGTATATATGTGGCTTTTTATTTATTTATTTAACTAGTGAATGAAAAAAGAACCAAAATAACATTAGTGGAGAAAAAATTCTTAATAAGGAAGCATGAATATTTTGAAATATTTAATATTGTTTTTTAAATGTTAATACTTGCCAGTAAAGCGTTCTACATTTTTTAAATCATATTTTACTGGGAGTGAGGTGAATTAATTATATATTAAAATGTAAAAAAAAAAAATACTCTTGATTCTTTTACATGTGATTCTTCCAAACATTACTTGGTAAAAAATCAAATAGTCATCCAAGAATTAATAGACATGATTTTTGGAATTCTCTAAGATATTTTGTTGTTCAGTACTCTTTTGTTTTTATCATCTCAAATCACAAGTTCTATTTATGGACTATAAACTAAATTGATATTGAAAATCTTAAATTAATGACTAAAACTCTGAATATACAAACACAAGTTAATTAGAGCAAATTGGAATGATTAAATTTTTTGTGGCTTTAGGTTTTTATAGTCTTTGAAATTTTAAATTATCCTAATGAAAATACAAAAAATTACATGTTGTTTTAGCAGTCTTTAGTAAAGACTAGGGGAAAGGAAAAAATAAGTAACAATTATTGAAGCTCTAAATTTGCTAAAAATTAATACAAATGTCATTTCATTAACACTTATAACAGCACTATGACATAAGAAATATTATTTTCAACAGTTCAGATATGATAGAAAGTAACTTTCTCAATGTCACACAGTTAGTAAGTCACCATGTGGTTCAGCCTAGAATCCGTGTTCTCAGAAACTCAGTCTAACACCTATGCTCCGCTGCCCATTTGACTGATCTTAATTTCCTTTGTCTGTTGGTCCACTGTTAATCTGCTATTTTCATTCTTCTTTTCCCCTGCTTTCCTTTTTTTCTTTCCTGTTCCAATACAAAAGATAAAACACAAGAAAACAACAAATACTGCTTCATTGTATTGGAAAATATACATTATAGGTATCCTAAATATTTTGCCATATTTATTTTCAAAATCAAATTAAGATAAGGGTCAAAAGTAAGCAGTGTCCTAAAGGGTCTTATCAGTTAGCACTGGTAAGAAACAGATAGTATACTCAAATTGGATAATTTGAGGAGAGTTTTTAAAAGGCACTATTTTTTTTTTTTTTTTTTGAGACAGAGGCTCACTCTGTTGCCCAGGCTAGAGTGCTGTGGTGACAGCCTAGCTCACAGCAACCTCAAACTCCTGGGCTCAAGCAATTCTCTTGCCTCAGCCTCTCGGGAAGCTGGGACTATAGTCACGCGCCACTGTGCTCAGTTAATTTTTTCTATTTTTAGTTGTCTGGCTATTTTTTTTTTTTTTCTATTTTTAGTAGAGACGGGGTCTTGCTCTTGCTCTGGCTGGTCTTGAGCTCCTGAGCTCAAGCAATCCTCCCACCTCGGCCTCTCAAAGTGCTAGGATTAGCCACCGTGCCTGGCCAAAAGGCACTATTTAATTTATTTATTTATTTATTTTGAGACAGAGTCTCGCTTTGTTGCCTGGGATAGAGTGCCTTGGTGTCAGCATAGCTCATAGCAACCTCTAACTCCTGGGCTCAAGTGATCCTCCTGCCTCAGCCTCCTGAGTAGGTGGGACTACAGGTGTTAGCCACCACGCCCCACTAATTTTTCATTTCTGTTTTTAGTTAACTGGCTAATTTTTTCTATTTTTAATAGAGACAGGGTCTCGCGCTTGCTGAGGCTGGTCTTGAACTCCTGGCCTTAAGGGATCCTCCTGCCTTGGCCTCACAGAGTGCTAGGATTACAGGCATGCGCCACCGTGCCCTGCCAAAAGGCACTATTTTAAAAGTGTGATCAGGAGGCAAGGAAACTATACGACATAGTGCAGTAAGGGTTCGGCTCAATTTCTACTGCTAGGCCTGAAGAGAGAAGGGAAGTTGTGGCCTTCAGAACCTGAGACTCAAAAAGCTCTGTGGAGAGGGTCATCTGACAGGTACTCTGATCTTCAGTCTAGGGATGCAAACAGGTAAGAGGTGGAAGCAGTTTCCAGAGCTTCTGCTCTTCTATCCTCTTTGGCTGGGGCTCTCCATTGGCTGTACTCACCCAAATCCAGAAGGCCCTGCCAACACAGTCTGTATGTCCTATCCCAGGACACAGAGTAGCCTGCAGAAGAATGGAAAGAAAATCTAGAGAAATAAACAGAAGGAATCCAGCACAAGGTCCAAACTGTAAGAAAACATACAGTGCAACTACTCCAACTGGAGGTATTTCTTTGCCTCCCAAAAGCTTTCATTTTTTGCTAATATCAGAAATAGCTTTTCCCTGATTAATCCCAACAGAATTCAGTTAATATCCTTGTACATATTGCAATAACATTAAGTATTTTGTCTGTACCTGATTAATTTATCATTTATTTTATGTTAATTATAATTGTTTCTACATTTTTATATTGTGCATATCTTATCTATGCTATTCCTGAATCATAGAAACAGGCGGGCCTGTGGCCTTCTAGGGCAGATGAGTAGGCCCTGGTACTTGGAAACATGATGTTGAGAGTTGCTATGGTCCCCAAACTATATTACTAGCCGTAAGCAGCCTCCATTTCACAATGCTTTAGAATAAGGGCTCTGAAGCCAGGCTCTGCTATTTGCTAACTCTGTGATATCAGGCAAATTATTTCTGCGTATATTACCAATTTGTAAAATAAAGAGTAATGATACCAGCTACCTCAAATGGTCATTCTGAGGGTTAAATGAATTAACACATGAAAAATGGATTAGAGGCCAGGTGCAGTGGCTCACGCCTGTAATCCTAGCACTCTGGGAGGCCAAGGCGGGTGGATTGCTCGAGGTAGGGAGTTCGAAACCAGCTTGAGCAAGAGCGAGACCCCGTCTCTATTAGAAATAGAAAAGAAATTAATTGGCCAACTAATATATGTAGAAAAAATTAGCTAGGGATGGTGGCACATGCCTGTAGTCCCAGCTACTCGGAAGGCTAAGGCAGGAGGATTGCTTGAGCCCAGGAGTTTGAGGTTGCTGTGAGCTAGGCTGACGCCACAGCACTCACTCTAGCCTGGGCAACAAAGCGAGACTCTATCTCAAAAAAAAAAAGTAGATTAGAGCAATGTATGACACCCAGTAAGCACTGAACAAATGTTAGATTGTATTATCATCTCAAAAATATATGTATTTAGCCTGATACAAATTGGCTGATGAAAAAGAGGCTATGTGTAAGAGAATAGACATATTACCATAAATTACTATTAGAAAATTAACTCAAAGTGACTTTGAGACCACTTACAAAAACATCAGGGCAGAAAGTGCATCAAAGTAAGCAATTTGCAGGCAAACAACAGTCTCAGAAACCAACTTGACAGTATGGGGTCTCACATCAAATCTGCTTTATGTTTAGGTTGATTATGACGTTTCCCTCATTCCACAATTCTTTACCAAGTATTTCTGGATCATTTCAAGTGACCACAGGCTTAAGTCAAATTGCTTCCTCCCTGGCTCCTCTTTACAAATTCCACATCTCAAATGTCCTGAACCAGCCACTTTCTCTCTGTCTCTAGCTCTGCTCTTGTTTCATTTAATGACACTATTTTACCTGCTTCTAGAGATCATGCTTTCTTCACCATTCTTGTTCCTAGAATTCTTTAACTTTGCCTCGTTCACACTTAGGGCCCAGGATTATTATCAGCTTTATCCCTGTCAACAAATGTGTACCTCATACCAATGATTGCCCAGCCTGGACAACACAGTGAGACTCTGTTTCAAAAAGAAAAAAAAAAAGTCTGTAGATGAAATGTTCAGTGATAATAGATCATCTATATTTTACCTTGTTATTTATAGAACATCCACTACCATTTGTTCAACGCTGTTAAATTAAATGAAAAGATTGGCCAAGCACAGTGGCTTACACCTGTAATCCTAGCAGTTTGGGAGGCTGAGGTGGGAGGATTGCTTGAGTCCAGGAGTTTGAGACCAGCCTGATCAACATGGCAAGACTCCTTCCCTACAAAAAAATAAGAAAAATTAGCTGGGCATGGTGGCTTGTACCTGTAGTCCCAGCTACTAGGGAAGACTGAGAGAGGAGGATCCCTTAAGCCCAGGAGTTGGGGGTTGTAGTGAGCTATGATGACACCACTGCATTTCAGTCTGGGTGACAGAGCAAGACCTTGTCTTAAAAAAAAAAGAGAGAGAGAAAACATTGGCCATATACTACATGACAGACCATGCATTTTGCTAGATGTTTAAGATAGATAAATAATTAATATATAGTCCCTGCTCCCAAAGAGTTCATGATTTATAAAGGATATGTATTTTGATGAGAGTATTGAATTATAAATACTAAAAGGGTGCTGTTATCTCACAACATCCTACTAAAGTGGGCATCATTATTCCCACTTTAAAGAAGAGGAAACATGTTTAGGTATATTACGGTATTATTGGGATTTTAACCCCTTCGAATTCAAAGCGTAAGACTTTTCTGCTATATCCACTATATTAGGGTTAAGGTTTTTTTACAGCTTGCTTTGCCAAATCTCAGAATACAGAGAGGCATAGAACTGCAACATTCACATTTATCAACTAATCAATTTTTTTTTTTTTTGAGATAGGATCTTGCTCTGTCACCCGGGCTAGAGTGTGGTGGCATCATTATAGCTCACAGCAACCTCCAACTCCTGGGCTCAAGAAATTCTCCTGCCTCAGCCTCCCCAGTAGCTGGGACTATAGATGTGGGCCACCAGCCCAGCTAATTTTTGTATTTTTTGTAGAGATGGATCTCATTCTTGCTCAGGTTGATCTTGAACTCCTGGCCTCAAGCAATCCTCCTGCCTTAGCCTCTCAAGTGCTAAGATTACAGGTGTGAGCCACCGTGCCCAGCCCAATGTTTATTTTTCGATTGCCTATGATGTGCTCCTGTTCTAGAAAAAGATAAGAGATAGGCTGGGCGTGGTGGCTCATGGCTATAATCCCAGCATTTGGGAAGGCCAAGGTAGGAGAATTGCTTGAGGACAAGAGTTCAAGACCAGCCTGCGGGCCAGGCGCGGTGGCTCACACCTGTAATCCTAGCACTCTGGGAGGCTGAGGCAGGCGGATTGCTCGAGGTCAGGAGTTCGAGACCAGCCTGAGCAAGAGCGAGACCCCATCTCTACTATAAATAGAAAGAAATTAATTGGCCAACTAATATATAGAGAAAAAATTAGCCGGGCATGGTGGCGCATGCCTGTAGTCCCAGCTATTCGGGAGGCTGAGGCAGCAGGATTGCTTGAGCCCAGGAGTTTGAGGTTGCTGTGAGCTAGGCTGATGCCATGGCACTTTAGCCTGGGCAACAAAGTGAGTTTGAGGTTGCTGTGAGCTAGGCTGATGCCATGGCACTTTAGCCTGGGCAAAAAAGTATTTTTTTTTTGTATCAAAAAAAAAAAATAGACCAGCCTGAGCAACACGTGTGGTTGAAGCAGGAGGGTCATTTGAGCCCAGGAGTTTGAAAGGCTGCAGTGAGCAATGATTACATCACTGCACTCCAGCCTGGGAGACAGAGCGAGACTCTGTCTCAAAAACAGACAAGCCAAAAGAGAGAAACATATGAAAACATAGGGCAGAAATTAACCCCTGAATTTAAGGAATGCCATAAGGTTGGACAAAATCAATTGCTGGAGAATGGACTTTATGAGAACCACTATAGAAGTCAGAGAGATCAATTCAAGTTAGGACTGGTTACATAAAGCATTTCAAGGAAGTCATGGCTCACATCTAACACAATAACAGAAAACTGGAATAGCCATATTTCAGTTTTGCTTGTATGCCGCCTTCATCCCAAACGGACTCTAAAATATGTAAATTTGGGTCAAACTGTCTTGAGAGAATCAGCATCAAGTAATTATGGTTTACTCCAGTGGTTTTCCAAAATTTTACAAAACCAACAGTTTTCCTCGGTGGCAAGCTCACAATAAAGTCTAAAATATAGAAGCAATAAATGCAGAGGTGATCATGGCGACAAGCACAGTGATGCAGGGCAACCCCCTTCCCTACCCAACAGCTCCCAACTGTTATATGATTGGAAACAATTTAATATGGCAGATACTTCTTGATTACTTTATTATTTACTAAGACTAGGAGCAGAAAGGGGAATAAAATGTGATCCCAAGGAGGGATAAGTAAATACTCACCTAACTGGTACAACGCACACTCTCTGGGTGACAGGCACACTTATAACTTTGACTCAAACTCTACAAAAGCAGTTGTATGTAACCAAAACTTTGGTATCCCTGTAATACTCTGAAATTAATAATAATAAAAAAGAATGTAATGAAGAAAGATCTGAGTCTCAATGGCAGCATAGCCTCTACAGTACCTAGGAATAAAGTTAACAGGAAATATAAAACATTACTGAAGAAAGTAAAAGAAGGTTGTTATGGAATAAATGTTTGTGTCCTCTCAAAATGTATATGTTTTGAAATCCTACCCCCAACGTGATGGTATTAGGAGGTGGAACTTCTGGGAGGTGAATATGTCAGGTTTTAGTCTGAAATATCGGTTCTTGGTGTGCTCATGGCTGAAGAATGACCAGATGCACCAAAGTAAGGCAAGCATGAAAATGAGGTTTATTGAGGAGAGGAAGATAGGATTATAGAGCAAGAACAAGATGTAGGTTTACAGAGCGTGGTACATACACCACAGATGATGACTGGACCCACTGTCACAGGAAAGGGAGAGCAAAAGGAAGGGCAAAAAGGGCCTGGTTATGGTCTGCGTCTCATTTTTATAGTGCCAGGATTGGGACTTCCATCACAGTTCAGAGGTCACCAGGGAACCACTTTGATTGAACAGTTGGGAGTTGCATGACCTAAGTCTGCATGCAGGTTGTTCTAGGTGGATTTCTGGACTCTATGGTACCTATGCAGCTTGGCCCGTGGGCTAGAGAGTCTCTGCATTCTTTTGCAGCTGGTACACTAAGTTATGATTGGCCAATTCATAGGGTATTCCCTCCATCGCCAGGTATGGCAGTCACTAGAGAGGATTAGGGTGGGGCAGTACCAAGATGGGGTCTGGGGCCCACCCTTGTCCTTCTTCCTAGGTGGGGCAACAGCACCCACTTTTGTCCCCAGGAAACCTGAAATCTCTTGCTCTCTTCCTAACAATTATGTCATGGGGCACAGCCCTCATGAGTAGGATTAGTGGCTAGCTGCCTTGCCCCGTGTACCATGTGATGTCACAGCGAGAAGACAGCTAGCTATGAACCAGAAAGCAGGCCCTCATCTGACACTGAATCTGCTGGTGCCTTGATATTGGACTTCTCAGCCCCCCATAACTGTGAGAAATAAACCTCTGTTGTGTATTAAAAATAAATAAATAAGTAAAATGCAAGAGAAAGTTAGAGAAGGAGAGTGAATTTAAGCAGCTGTTAGGAGTTTACAAAGTGCATTGTTACTTTTTGTTTTCTCACAATAATCATGGGTGGTAGGGAAATTCCGGCAGCAATGTTAGATAACTTGGCCAAGATTATGGAGCTCCAACCTGACTACTTTTTTAACGTTTTTTCTTTCAGGGATCCTCATACAATGGGTTTTATAAATATAGTCTTAAGATAATGTTGATAAATACATAAAAAGATAATGTTGAAATCTGCACAAGGCCCCGGGTTAAAGAAATGATAATGATGTTGAAATCAAGAAACTATTTTGAGTTTCAGGGTTCCTTGGCAATACTAAATAATCCTTGCCTTTTATCTCAGAATGATGATGTGTTTGATTAGTGACAGTGAAATGAGTCTATACGTTTTTTTTGAGACAGAGACTTATCCTGTTGCCCTGAGTAGAGTGCCGTGGCGTCAGCCTAGCTCACAGCAACCTCAAACTCCTGGGCTCAAGCGATCCTCCTGCCTCAGCCTCCCAAGTAGCTGGGACTACAGGCATGAGCCACCATGCCCGGCTAATTTTTTCTATTTTTGGTAGAGACGGGGTCTCTCACTTGCTGAGGCTGGTCTTGAACTCCTGACCTCAAGTGATCCTCCTGCCTCAGCCTCCCAGAGTGCTAGGATTACAGGCATGAGCCACGGTGCCCAGCCAACATAATTATATCTTAACATCCCTAAACATGTTTCCTCTTCTTTAAAGTGGGAATAATGAAGCCCACCTAATGATCATCTGTTACTAAAACAGTTTATAAAATTAATTCCCTGCCAAATGTCAGGTTTATGAAAGTTTATTAATGTGTTCAAATATTATCATTATGATTCCTATATTTTCCTACATTAGATGTATAGTGTAATTTTTAATTATAAGATCTCAGTTTAAAATTCACTTCCTCCAGAAAAAAGCTCATTGTCTCCCCTAATGGTTATGTTCTGATAGAACTCAGTCTTGGCCAGGCGCGGTGGCTCACACCTGTAATCCTAGCACTCTGGGAGGCCAAGGTGGAAGAATCACTTGAGGTCAGGAGTTCGAGACCAGTCTGAGCAAGAGTGAGACCCTGTGTCTACTAAAAATAGAAAGAAATTAGCCGGCAACTAAAAATAGAAAAAATTAGGCCGGGCGCGGTGGCTCAAGCCTGTAATCCTAGCTCTTTGGGAGGCCGAGGTGGGCGGATCGTTTGAACTCAGGAGTTCGAGACCAGCCTGAGCAAGAGCGAGACCCCATCTCTACTATAAACAGAAAGAAATTAATTGGCCAACTAAAATATATATAGAAAAAATTAGCCGGGCATAGTGGCACATGCCTGTAGTCCCAGCTACTTGGGAGGCTGAGGCAGCAGGATTGCTTGAGCCCAGGAGTTTGAGGTTGCTGTGAGCTAGGCTGACGCCATGGCACTCACTCTAGCCTGGGCAATAAAGTGAAACTCTG
>VSMD01115920.1:34532-90522 GCA_008750895.1 Mirza zaza | reverse complement strand
TTGGTTAGAACAGCGCTGTCTACACACACCGAGGGCTGTGTTTCTGGCCATCCCTGCGTCTTCATCTGACTGCTTCGTTGCATAACAAATACAAATAAGCTATGAGCCCAAATGGAATAGGTTTTGAACAAAAATTGGGTTTGTCTGTTATTTTAATCACCCCCTTTCTCAGGCTGCTGCTCAAACATGATGCCTGGGGTGGGGAGTTAATGAGGGTGATTTGGTCCCCAAATCAGCCAACTGTCCGTGCCAATGGGTCAGCTTCTGGGGGCAGGCGGAAGCTGGGAAAATCTGGCCTTTGTCTCGGCTCTGCAGAAAGAATGAAATTAAGTGGTGGAGAATAAGATCACCCCTTTTCTGGGTGGAGATTCTTAACCTGGGTTCTATGGGGCAGAGGCCTCCGGAAAATTCCATGGAAAGAATTCAGGAAGTCTGTGAGCTCGAATGGGACAAATTTAATATTTTTTATTTTTGCTAACTTCTAGCTGAAGCTAGCATTTCCTTCAATTCTGAACATAGGCAACATATCACAGTTGTATCAGTACTACCTGTGACTGTCGTGATTTTGTTATCAATAGAAATAACAGATATTTTCATATCAAGTTATAGTTATATCTTGAAATTGACTCAATACTCTCTGGTAGTTATAACTAGTAGATCCACCTCTCTATCTTGTTATTGAATGGTTAGTAAAAGCATACCTCTTACTATATCAATTTAAAAATTATTTAGATAATTGTTTTTTGATATAATTTTTCTTATAATCCTGTTTTTTACTTTATGCATGTAATAAAATTATTCTGTAATGAACTGTGAAGACTTTTTGCCAAATGAAATAAGGCAGGCTCAAAAGGATAAATACTGTGCGATTCCACTCATATGGGGTACCTAGAGTAGTCACATTCACAGACAGAAGGTAGAATGGTGGCTGCCACGGGATGGCGGAGGAGGGAATAGTGAGTTGTTATTTAGTGGGTAGAGTTTTAGTTTAGGAAGATGAAAAAAGTTCTGGAGATGGATGGTGGTGATGGTTGTACAACAATGAGAATGTACTTAATGCGGTTGAATTGTACACTTAAAAATGGTTACAATGATAAATTTTACATCGTGTATATTTCAATCATAATTTTTAAAAATCCACGAGAACAATGCAGATATTTGCATATCACATTAAAAAATAAACGACATTATTCTATAAAAGGGTCCATAGGCCTCACCAGAGTGGTCTGTAGGGTAAGGCCCTCTGATTTTGGCCTAATACACCTCTCCAGGTCTGGAGGAGTCTGTTTTTCACTTTTGAGTTATGCCTGGAAGAATCTTTCTCTCTCAGGGATCAGCTCAAATGCCACTGTCCCTGTGGCCCTTGTTCCATTTCCAGGGTTAATCTGGGGTTATACTCTTCACATCCCTCTAGTGTACGTCTAGCATCCTGGTTGGAACCTTCTGCCTGCCAAGAGCCTAAAGCTTTGCTCTCTGTTGAATTCAAGGGTTACCTGGCAAGTGTCGGAGAAGTGTTTAAGCAATATTAATACCAAATTGAGACTGTCTCATTAATGCAGTAGGGAAACTCGCTACATGGGTTGATATTACTTAATACCTTGTCTGTGGACACTGATGTATATCTCAGGGTCACTTTGCCATATTCTGTGAAACATGACATAATTTTATTATGTTCACTCTATCGGGAACAGCATTTTGCAGATTAGCAACTAAGACTCAGAATGGTCAAGCGAACTCGCCTGACCCTAGAGATGTTTTGCTTCGACACCTTCCTGTAGTGAGCTTCTTTAGCAGAAACCCAGGGCTGCATTTGATGAAGGTCACTTCCTATTGGAGAATCTGGCGTTCTACCCGACGGAGAAAAACGTGGCATGAAACAAAGATTGCCAGATCCTCGGAGTGGGAAGGACCCAAGTCATCTGGTTTGTCCTGTCTGATTTAGGTGAGGAAACTGTGCCCTGTGCACAGACAGGGCACACAGCCGAGCTGAGCCAAAGCCTCCTTTCCCAGGTGCCCGGTCACCAGCTTGAGCCTGTTCCAGGCTTCTGCTTTGCCCGTGAGACATAAACTTCGGTTTCTTCTTCAATCTGACGATCATGAGTCCTGGTGATAGAATGAGGGAGAGAGTCTAGATTTGAGACGTGTCCCACTTCTTGGAACCCATGGCCCCTCTTGAATTGACATGAGAACAGTCATCATGATCACTGTGCTGAGCTCTCGATGTGGATTGTCTCAATGTTTCTGAGACTTTTGTCACTTGTGGACTCCCTTTACGATTTTGGACATATTTGACTGTTATTGAAACTATCAGGTACTTAATGCTTTTTTTTCCTTTAAATAGACTCGCTTATAAAACTGAAATCCATTTACTTACAAAGCAAAATTTTGTATCACGACCGGAAGTAGAAAAACAGGAACCATAAAAATTATTCCAAGAAAGACAAAGTATGTATTAAATTCTACCTAGATATTGCTGTCTGCAGTAGGACTCTGACCCTGCAGCTTCACTTCGTTAAAACGTAAAGAAGAAAATAACCAAAAAGTAATGAGCAAATGTTAAGTGTTAAAGACACAACTCGCATCAGATGGAGACTTTCTTGGTGCAGTTAGGAGAATTCAAAGAGAGTGGAAAAGGACCTAGTGCACTTTCTGTGGGAGTCAGTGCTCTTTCCTGCCTTGTCTATGTGTCCTTTAAAATCATTTAAGTAACTCTGGTGGTCTCTGCCTCTGAAAACAGTCTTGTTATCTCAGCTCATCCTAGAAATAATCCTCTGAGGTTAGCACCGGAAGTAATTAGTACTGCCCCATTTGACGGGTTTGGAGAGGCTGCCCACTTAGCCCAAGGCAGCACAACCAGCCAGGGACCCCTGCTCTCTTTGACCCCAGAGCTGGGGCTCCTGTCCTCCAGGCTGCCAAGGACACAGTGGGGTTCTGTTCTGTCGCCACATCTGTCCAGCAAAAGAGCATTTTGCAGCATCCTGTGAATACTGAGCTGCCAAGGCTAGATGTCCACCAGGCGCAAACTCCACGGATGGAGCCCCGTGGTGGGACGGACCACAGACCTGTAGCTCCACGTCACATGCGACCAGGCCCACTTTGGGGATGAAGATGCCATTGAGGCAGGAATGGAGGAGTGGACGGGAGAGGAGGCAGATGAAGGCAAGCGACGGTGAGGAAGAGGAGCCACAGGGTCCTCCTCCGGAAAATGGAGACAATAAACCTATTTCATGGAATGGTTCCTGCAGAACTACCCCCTACACCCTTGCGTGGTGCTGTGCTCTCTTCCGAGGTTCCTCTGAAGACACGCAGGAGCTGACACGCAAAGAGGACGTGCACGTTTTAGGCGCTTCCTTTCAGCGGAGGCCCCAGGAAAAGAGTGGGGCCCCGAGAAATGGAAGGAAGAGGGGCGGGACAGGACTCATCAGAGATAGATGCTTCTTCCTTGTGCATGGGCTGGAGGGTCCCGGGGCTGGAGGAGGAGGAGGAGGAGGAGGAGGAGGAGGGGAGCATGATCATGCCACACATGAAAGGAGGCGAGTGCGTCATGCCTGCGGCGCGTGACCGAGTGGAGGTCCCCTCCGTGGGCCTCTTATCTCCTGTGGGCGGAAAGGCGAGGCTGATGCAGGGCTAGATTACACCCCGGGCCGGGCCTGCTTCTCATCGCTGCCAAACCACTTCCTCGGGCTCGCTTGAGCGCGGCACATCTGGCGACCTGGTGCGCTTCCGCTTAAGGATGGAGGGAAAATGCAAACACAGATGCGCTCGGGTGTGCTCGATCCCTAAACACGCCCGAGGTGCTGATGGAGGTTCTAGCTGGTTCTGTGGCCCCGAACGAGCGTGTCCTTCCCTGGGCCTCAGTGTCCTCAACTGCAAAGTTACGGAGGGGAGACGAGGCTAGCTGACGTCTAAGAACTTTCCTTGTTCTTAAAATTAAAAATAAATAAACAAATAAATAAATATGGGCATCACTTTCACCCCCAGGGGTGATGCCCAGGGAATTGCACGGGGAAATATTTGTGAATATTTTCACATGCTGAAGCCGGCTTCTGCAGGGCCGAATACCTGCATAGTAAGAACAATCCGACTAAATGGAAGAATAGGCGATTATCAGCCAGAGATGGAGTCATGAAGAACTAAGGGCCGTATTTGTTTTCTCCGAACTCATGACCTTGATGTGAACCTATACATCAGAGTCCAAACGCTGGTGGCCTTGTTTCTTTTGTACTGTACTGTGTTTTTAAAAACTGAGCAAACATTCTAATAACAGAAGATTTCCCATGGAAGTTCCAACGTCTGAAAACTCAGGGATGCAATGGCAACGGGCTGGAGCTGAGTGGAGGACACCTGTTTGTCGTGGGCACGGTCTGCTCATTCTAGTCCCTGCTAGGGACGTTAGTCTCTCTCGTCACCTGCCTGGCCCAGGTGTTTGAGTTAGAGATTTCGAGTTATACTGAGAATGTCCGGATATTCCAGGCGGAAAGGGAGATGCCCGTGTTGGAAATGGCCTCTCACCTGCGAGCCTGCTCGGCTCTGCAGCGCTTCGCCTACCTGCCCGTGTTGCCCGTGAACCAGGCCCGTCACGCGGCTGCCTGAGCCCTTAGGAGAGCTGACTGTCCTACCTCGCAGGGCAGGTGTCAGCCGGCGAGGGCTGGGGCCCACGTGCATTCCCAAAACGTCCCAACGTCCCTTTTGGCAGCACCTACTGCCAACTGGTGGCTTTTCATTTTCTTCTGCCCTGGGCCTTTTTCCAATGTGTGAAATTGCTTTCTTTTTCTTTCTGCGGGTGGATCTCCATGCTCGGGGACAGGGTTCTGCGGAGTTGGGGCAGAGGCTTTTGCACAAGTCGCTTTTCTCAAAGCCTTTTCCTTCCCTGACTTCCAGGACCCCACCTGCCCGGCTCATTGTCCTTCTCCACTTATATTTCCAGCTTGCTGTTCCCCTAGCAGGGGCAGGATGGGGACAGCAGGGGCAATGGCCAGAGAAGGCTCCCAGAGGAGGGACTATTTGGTATGGCTGTGGTTCTATGGCTAAAACTGGCAGGAAAGTCATGCAAGGAAGAGAGAGGAGCCTGTGGCAGGCCACAGAGGTAGGAAGGTGCCAGGCGAGTTCAGGGAGCACGTTGTAGGCAGGACTGTAGAGCACCTACCTGTGGGTGTAAGTTTTAGGGGGGTTGACTAAAGGATGGTGGTAGTGAGGAAGGAAGGGTAGGCTGGACCCAGAGTGCAAAAGGCTGTGACTGCCATGCCACCCTTTGGGCTTCGTTCTAAGGTCAGCGGGAGCCATTGAAGGTTTAAGCCAGAGAGCAACATGGTCAGATCTGGGTTTTGGAAAGAGCAGTGGATTCACTGGAAGAGAGACAAGAGATGGGGGAGCAGAGAGAAGACAACAGCAAGAATCCACACAGGAGACGAAAGGCTGAACTGGCTTCCATAGGCAAGGAGAGGCTGGTTCGAGGGACATTTCTCTTCTCACATGTGTAACCTGGGAAAGAGAGTGGAGTGAGAGCAGCACCAAAATGTCTAACCTGGGAGATGGGATCCTGGGTGACCCCGACTCCAGTAAGACAGAGGCAGGGGAACAGCTCCGGGGAACCACCAATGCAACTGGTTTTACAATTAGATGAGCACAGGGTGAGGAGCCCTTATCTGAAATGCATGGGAGCAAAAGTGTTTCAAATTTCAGATTTTTTTTGCTTTTGGAATATTTGCATTATCCTTACCAGATAAGCAAATCTGAAAATCTGAAATCTGAAATGCTCCAATGAGCATTTCCATTGAACATCATATCAGCACTCGAAGTTTGGGATCTCAGGTTTTCAGATTTGGGATGCTCAGGCTATAATTAATATACAAAGCAGAGATGCATTTGGGGGTTCATAGTATCAGTTTGCACACTCTACAATTTATGGGTGTATACGTTTGTTTTTTGAACTCATAAAAGAATTCATGTTGTATTGGTGTACAGAGAGCACTTTGGTATTCAGGAAAAGTCTTTTTCCTTCTGCCTTTGCTGCCTGGGAAAATCACATCCAACCTTCGAGGCCTGCCTGAAATGTCATTTTCCCGGGCAGAATTACCAACTGTCGCCCTGTGCTCTCTGTCCTTATTTTACAGCAGCCTTTATCCTGGGCACATAAAGTTCGGTGTCCTGTGTCTCACTGATGATAAGCATATTGATTTAATCTTTAAATCCCCCATATGGCACAGTGTTTAATATATAGAAGTTGTCACTAAAAGTTGAAGAACGAATAAATAATATTTTTCATATCTTTCTTACAGCTTTACATTCAAGGGACGGAGAAACCCAAGCTCTAGTCTCAGATCACACCATGATCGTAGATGGGCTCCCTTGGGAATTTTCTCCAGCTTGGCCTTTTCCAGGAGACTTCACACTCAGGTTTTACAAAACACGTATTTGCCCCGTGCAGTTATTTATAAATTAGAGTCCACATGGAAATCAGGAGATTTTACAACTAAGTCTGAATTTCTTGTTTCTTTTGATAAGTCAGGACGTCTGGAGACATCAGACAGGCAACTCTTCCCAAATTGCCACACTCCCCACCATGCCCCAAGGCTTTGCCAGCACTGGGGTAGGCAGTTAGTTGCTATGTGATATCATACTTGCACTGTTGTTTTTTTTCTTACACAGAGGAAGATTGTTATATGGTTGTGGCTTTAAGAAACATGGAAGTAAAATGAAGCTGGAGTGGACCTCATAGTTGGAGAAGAATGAGAGGAGACAGATTTTGTGGTGGAAGTAATGGCTATTCCTAGGTGCTGTCTTTAAGGTACAAAGGGTCTGCTACTTCACTCATTTTCACACTTACCTCCTTCACCCTGGCTGGTTCCGGTGCCCAAGTTCCCAGGTATCAGGACTTATCCTATAGCAAAGCAGTAGGGCACGGTGGTCAGGGGCATGACTTTTCCAAGTTTCCTTGGGCAAGTTCCTTATAATCTCTCTGCCTCGGTTTCCTCATCTGCAAAATGGGGTGATGATGATAGCACCTATTCTGTAGATGGTGGTGAAGAGTGAATGAGGCAAAGAGAGTAAAGAGCTAATGACAGTGCCTGACATCTAGCAAGTGTGCAGAGGACAGGAGCTATTTTTGTCATTATGGTGACATATTGACTTATTCACTCTCTCGTGAATTCATTTGGCAGACAATTATTGAATTAGTGACTAAGAAGATGGATGCCTTTGGGAAATGCCAAACCATAAATTATAAACGTTTCTTGGCCCATGTCAGTGGTTCTCAATCCTGGATGTGCACTGGAGTCATCCGTGTTGCTCTCCCCAAAATACTGTTCGGGAGACCCACCCAAGACCAATTACACCAGAACCTCTGGAGGCAGATTCCATGGCCCCCATAACGATGACAGCTATGCCAGGTCATGTTCAGTGTGGGGCGCTGTCCTCCAGCCAGGGAGAGGTTAGATGCAACCCTGAGAGTGGGTGTCCCCTAGGCGCCCTGAGGCCTCACCTGGTCCCTGTCCTGCCTCAAACCACTAAAACAGGAACTTCACAAGGCCAGGGATTATTTTTCTCTATTTTTTTTTTTCAGTACTATCCTAGTACCTGGAACAGCAGTGAGCGCATAGTATATCCTCAATAAACGTTTATTGAAAGAATAAATAAGCGGGTACAGGCATAGGCCTGTCTTCCTAAGGGTCAGGCTCTATCTACATCTTCGCTGGAGACAGCTGGGTCTGTTCTACACAAACCAGTGCGCTAACATCCCTGACTTCAGATGCTCAATGTTTCTAGAAGGGACTCAGAGGTCCGCTGGGCCAATTTTTCTCAAGCTTAGGGCATTTGCGTGTCACCATCACTGTGATTGTCTTATCCCACTTGGACTATTCACTTAATAGTTTCTTTACATTGATGCGTGTTTACTTATAGACATTTGTCTGACAAAGAAACCTTAAAAACAATCAGTTCTTCAAATGTAAAACAATGTGCACTCGCCAGAAATAGAAAGTATGTGCAAAGGAAAGAAATCAGGTTATGAAATTTAGTTGGGTGCTGTTGCCTGCCAAGGGCTGTGAGCCTGAGACCCCCGTCTTGTCATTATGAAGCAAGGTTTGGAAACACCGGAGCTGTGTTAAAGGCAGGTTAGCATTGGCCTGAGACTTTCTCCTGAAATCAGAGGCTAGAAGAGCTCAAAAGTGGTACTTCCTCCCTCTGAGTTGATCCTGTTAAATGCCACGTCCATGTGTATCATCGCCCAAACCCATCCAATATGGTACCCAACCATCAGCGGTACCCAACCTGCTGGGGAAATCCTCGGCTAGTCCCAACTCCTCATTTTACTAGACTTAGGCCCAAAGAGGTCCAAGGTCATATTCATTAATTCCTTCATAGATTCACTTGACATCTATCAAATACCTCCTATATGCCTGGTACTGTGAGCCGTGCCAGGTAGGCCAAGTCCCGACCACCATGGACCTACCATCCCAGGGGCAGAGGAGGGGCTCCTAGTACAGTGACTCCTAGTGCAGTGCTCTTTCCCTGCCCATTCCTATCTGGCAGAAGGCAAAAGGTGTTTTCATAATTCCCATCCACACGTTGCCTGCACGAGCAACTTGGGCACTTAGTGTTACATTCACATCTTTTCATTTTAATAAAGCAGCTACACTTTCCCCCCCATCCTGGGCTCCACGTCCCTGCAGCACATACTTTGAGAACGCTGCTAATTTCAGCGTCTGGCTTCCAGACCCAGACGTCAGAACAACCACCTTTCATCTCAGGTTTGTAACACAGAAAACCTTCAATATTGGGAACAGACAGCCTGGAAGGTGGGTTCGTATCTCTCAGCACGGTTGCTGTAACTTAACTCTCCTGCACCCGATCAAGGTTTTCTCTCTGCCTCGTAGGTATTTTAATACAAATGTTCCTTTCATTTGACTGATTGAAGGTCTCCAACCTGCAATAAATGAAACATCTGATCCCCTTGAATCCAAATCACTTTTTCTTTGATTTTCTTTTACTTCTATTTCTTCGTCCTTTGTTCTACAGCTCGAGTCAAATTTCCCTTTAGAAATTGAAAGAATGTGTGTGGGTTTTCCCTGCCTTTTTTTTCCTTTAAAAAAAAAAGAAAACCAAGCTCCAGTGCAACCACTGGTTCATGGACTGGAATATTAAGATCGAATTCAATGGCAGCCTGTCTCCAGCAACGTGTTCTCGAGCCATTGCGGTCCCTCCCCCTCCCCCACCGGTGGGCAGTGGCTGCTCAAATTAGCCTCTGTGCGCTGGTCACCGAAGCTGGCTTCCCGAGTAACCCTGGACTTGAGAGAAAATAAGACTAAAGGTTTTTTCCCTGCTGAAAGAACTAAGTCATCCGTGCACAAAGGGCTACATGTTGGTATCTGGCCATGCAGTTGGGCATTTAATCGCCTTGATAATGACTCAGACCGTCTCCAGTTTCAGGCAACAGGCCAGAGGAGTTTGTTAGTCTCTGGGGTGACCAGCTTGTGCATATTAGTCACTTCAAAAGGCCAGCAAAGTCTACAAAAAGCTGGTGAAGCCCTTCGTGCGTTCAGGTCTCTGATGGTGCCCCGAGTTCAAACGTGGCCAGGACATGTATCTGCCCACTGGTCTTGGCCTCGTGTCTGGGGTAGCTCGTGCTGCGGGAAATAGTGCTGACTATTACACGCTAGTAAAACCGTCTCCTTCCTTGAATGAGTAGAAAGGTTTGGCCCTTAGGGGTGACTGGGGAGCTGTTAGGAGGCAGCCATGGGAGCATTCTGTTGTACTCTGCTGTGGTCTAAGTGTTTGTGTCCTCCTTCAATTCATAGGCTGAAACCTAATCCCCAGTGTGGTGGTATTAAGGAGGTGACTAGGTCACGAGAGCAGAGCCCACAGTTTAATGTGGCCGGACTGATCCAGGTCACACCTTACACCTGCTGCCTAGTCGCTGTGTGACCTCCCTTTGCCTCAGTTTTCTCATCTGTAAAATGGAGATAACAACAGCACCCACAGCTGGAACTAGGGTGAGGCAGGAGGAGCAACTAAGGCACAAGCTTAAGGAGGCCTCAGGGCACCTCACTTGCTTCCCCAGTTCTGGCCCCGAGGTGCCGCCTCCCAGGGCTACTGTGAGGGTTAAATGAGCAAATAGATGTGCAGTGGTCAGAACACTTAGGCAGTGCCAGGCGTGTGGACAGTTCTCTGCAAGTGTCATGACCCAGAACCCTGATATGGACTGAATGTTTGTGTGTCCCCTAGATTCACGGTTGAAGCCTAACCCCCAACATGATGGTGTTTGGAGGTGGCTCTTCAGGTCATGAGGGTGGCGTCCTCATGATGGGACTAGTGCCCTTGTTAGGAGAGACATGAGAGAGATGATCGCTTTCTCTGCCATGTGAGGATGCAGCAAGAAGGTGGCCATCTGCAAACTAGGAAGGGAGCCCTCACTAGGAACCGAAACAACTGACACCTTGATCTTGGACTTCCCAGCCCCCAGAACTGTGAAAAATAAACTTCTATTGTTTAAGCCTCCTAATTTATGGTATTTTGTTATAGCAGTCTGAACTGACTGAGACACTCCTACCAAGGCCTTGCCTTCACCTGCAGGCCCAAATAGCTCCTCAGAAGCTTTCTTCTCTCCTATGAGTTTAAATGCTCCCACCGGGGCAGTCTCTCATCTATGGACTCTGCACTCCCCGTGCAGCCCCTCTCCACAGGGCTGGTCTCAATGGGCTCATCCACCCACCCCTTCTCTCCAGTTGCTTCCTAGACACTCACGGTCCAGATCCCTGGGGCACCATGGGCAGGGTCTGGGGTTCTTCCCTGGGGCCAGTTCCTTCCTGCTGCAGGGCGGCTGGTGCACTAACAGAGAGGCTGCTGGTAGTGAGGCAACTGAGGGGTGGACAGCTGTTTCACCCCACACCTGCAATTCAGCCATCTTGGGCTGAGGACCCAAGAGACAAAAATAAGACAAGAAATAAGGATGGGACTGAGCCGCCTGCGTCCTGTGCCCAGAGTGCAAGGGGAGGGCGGGGCAGAGAGAAGCCAGACAGGGGCCAGTCCTTGAGGGCTCATGCTTGGTCAGGGGTCAGATATTAGCAATTCCCCTGAAACAGTTGCTACCTAGAGCAGACAGGGGCTATGGGAGTTGGTCAGTAAATAGTCATCAGACATCTCCTTTGTGCCAGGAATGATGCTAACACGAGGGACATAGCCGTCCACAAAACAGAACAGAGGGAGCATGCTTTACAAATGCTCCAGGTACATTTCTGTCCATTGACACATATTCATAAATTCCTTTATCCACTCAGCAAGTATTGAGCTCCTTCTGTATTCGAGGTACTGCTCTAGTTGCTGAGAATACAAAACTGTGCAAAACAGAAAAAAACCCTGCCCGTGGGAGCTTCTATTCTAGCAGGGGAAATGGAATAAACAATACATGCCTGTGGTCTTACTTACCTGGAAGAAGATGCCGAGACAAGGGTTCCAGTGCAAATAATTTACTAAGGAAGAGCTCCCAGGAGAGATCTGCCAGGACGCAGGGAAGTAGGAGAGGAAATGAGGAGAAGCCAAGCCAAGGTGCCGTCTCCCCTGAGGTCGCAGCCTCTGCCGGATGCGGTAGGGAGCTCTGGCGTGTCATGACATCTCAGAGTCTGTCTGTCTTTGCAGCAGGACGCTGGGCTTTTATACGCCCACAGTCACCGGCCACCAGGGAGGAAAGTCCCAGGCACTTCTGCTCCTCCGTGCAGGCTGTGCGGACAAGGCCCTGGGCCCTCCCAGGAGGGAAGTTGCAGGTGTGACCCTTTTAGAAGTGACGCATGTAGAGACTGGCAGGTGGGTACAGAGAACCAGCAAAGGGGACCTGCGGGATCTGGGCGGAGCGTCCATGCAATAGACACACAATAATACAGTGACAGGTGTCACACGCCTTATGGGCCATTGGGAGGAGGCACTGAGTCACCACTCCTGATGTTTCCCTCCATGCTCGGGGGCTCCCCCGAGTCTGGGCGTCTCTATACCCCGTCCCTGCTCTGCCCCAAGGGAGGTGGGCTCACTCGGCTGATTGCTACTGATTCTGGGAGCAATAAACTGGACAGAGGCAGCTCAGCCCTGTCCTCATTTCTTGTCTTATTTCTGTCTCTTTTAATACCTCGGGTAGAGAAGGGGAGAGCAGAGACCGGGGACGTCCTTGGGGACACAGTACTCTGAAGAACAGCAACCTGGGCACGAGGGTGGCGGGTGCTCTTCCCATTGGGGAAATGAGTGGCCGCAGTGAGAAAGGGGTGTGGGGGGTCTGGGGTGGGGTGGGGGGTGGGGGTGGCAGGCCAGGCTGGGAGCAGCTCCGGCACAGGCCCCAGGATGGGAGTGCACTTGGCGCTTTTGCAGCGTAGCTGGTGTGGGCACAGGGTAAACAAGGCAGAGTCAGGCAGGGGCTAGAAGGGCAGGACCTGCAGCCTGTACCGAATGGGAGGGAACTAGTGGTGGCTTTTGGGAGGGGATAATGGATCACCATTAAAAGGATCCCTCTGGCTTCTAAGCACAAAAAGACAGTAGAGGACAAGGGAGGTGGCCAAGCAACCAGTTAAGAGGACTCTACCAATAGTTCAGGTATGAACTAATGAAGGCTTGAACTGGATTGTTCTGCAATGAGAGGTGAGAAGTGGTTGGATTTGGAATAAATTTTGGAAACAGAGCCTACAGGTTTTGCCAATAGACTGGGACTCTGTCTCCCACAGTTCCCCAGCGGGATGGAGCTCCAGCTGCCCACTGTCTTTCCCGTCTCACTTCCGCATTTCCTATCACTGCTTCCCAAGAGCACCTCCCAAACAGACTATGCACTAAAGCTTTTGGCCAAATCAACCAGCAGCTGGACAGTGCCATTCATAGAGATAAGGAAGACCTGGGGAAGGACGGGGAGGTTTGGAGGGGAGACATCAAGACCGAAGATGGGCCATGTTGAGTTGGAGAGGTCTATTGGCCATTCAGGCCGAGGTATTGAGTAGACAGGTGGACATACAGGTCTAGAGAGTGGAGGGTAGAGGTCAGGCTGGGAAATAAATCTGAACACAGAGCGTGCTCATATTTATGTGTGTCAACAGCAGGAGACATTCACCCTCTGACTTTATTTTACCACTGGCAGAGTGGACAACACTGACAAGTAAAGATCTAAGCAGGTGCTAAGTCCAAGCTACTCTGATATTTTCAAGGGACATCCAGGCTCCACAGCACCCTGCTTACTCAAATGCACACACCATTGGTGACGGGGCCACATGGCTGTTTTAAGGTGGATGCCAGTGGGCGTTATCTGAAAGGGCTCAAGCTCTAAAGCCAGACAGTCCTGCGCTGGAGTCTGGCTCCATCTCTCCACAGCACGCCATCCTTGGATAAGTGGATTCACTTCTCTAAGCCTTGGTCCCTCTGTCTGTAAAATAGTGACAATAGAGTTGGTGGGATATTAAGATGAAAAAAAAATCATGCTGTACAGCTGTGGTCTCCAACCCCTGGGCCACGGACTGGTACCGGTCCGTGGGCTGTTAGGCACTGGGCTGCAGAGCTCTGCCACCTCCCCCCCATGTCCCACTCCCCGTCCTGGTCCATGAAAAAATTGTCTTCCATGACACTTGGCGGGGGTGTGGTGTACATAGCAGGAGGTGATTGCCGGGCACGCAAAGAAGCTTCATCTGTATTTACAGCCGCTTCCCATCACCTGCATCACCGTCTGAGCTCTGCCTCCTCCACCCCTGCCTGTGGGAAAATTGTCTTTCCTGAAACTGGTCCCTGGTGCCAAAAAGGTTGGGGACTGCTGCCGTACAGGATTCGACTAAAAGAAGAAGGTAATGCACCTTACTTAATTCCTTTGTCCAGAAGGAAAAAGCTACTGCTATTTTTTTTCTTTCTATTTTTTGTCTGTATATATCTCTTCCATGGTTCCTAAATGATTTTTGGTGGCCAATGCGGTGAGTGAAGGTAGAAAGGCATTACAGTGACACAAGAGCTTTGATCTTCAATTGGCAGCTTTGACTGTTCCAGAACTGCTACTACTGCAGAATAAGCCCAAGGTGGTTTAGACAAAAATCGCAGGATGCTACGCATTAGCCTCTCACCTCACTGGAATAAAAAGGTTGGGAGAACGAGAGAGATAGATAGATAGATAGATAGATAGAGAGAGAGAGAGAGATGGATTAATCAACTCGTTTTCTTCCTTAGGGCCTGAATGTCACTATAACGTTTTGCATGCCCATTATTGAGCTGTTACATGGAATGGGCACATGCCAAAAATTGAACCACAAATACCCAAGTTGGGTGTAAGGGTCTCTGGATATTTCCAGACCTCTTGATCCTTCTGGTGAAGGGACTGTGTAAGCTGGAGTCTCAACAGGCAGCACCCTGGCCCTGGCGTTCAAAAATCCCAAGTCCAGACGGAGAGAGAGGAAGACTTTGGATCCCTTCCTGGGTGGGTCTAGCTTGGCCGCGGGAGGGCCCTGTCCCAGGTGCAGACGGCCCTGTGCCCACACCCTGGAGAGGCTCAGCTCAGGGCTGCTGGGTGCGTTTGTAAGCTCTTTAACTTGTCCGTGGTTAGTTTTAAAGGGTCTCGTGGTCCCTAACTCTCTCTAAACAACAATCATCTCTCTCTTCCTTCCTCGTTTCTTTCCTGCGTTTTTCATCTCTGGGTTTGTTTCAAGCATGATGGGAAACCCGCTGGTGCGCGTTTGCCTGGCGGAGGTGAAGCCTTCTCATGTCCTCCCGCCTGTGACTCCAGGAAGGCAAACATCAAAAGGCCCCACGCGGCTCCCCACGTGGCCCAGACCGTCCTGTGTAATGCGGAGAGGAAACTGGGGCCTTTGTGCTTCCCTCGCTCAGATCAGATGAATCAGCTCAGTTTTCCCCTTCTCTTAATTTGTAGTTGGGGTCGTCCTCGCAGGCCAGGCCAGCGTGGCGGGTGGGGATGGGGTCAGGAGGGAGGGAGGAGATGGGCTGGGTGCAGGGGGAGGTGGGCAGGGGAGGATTTGGGAAATGCTGGGGGAGGGAAGGGCCAACCGAGTCTGGGGTAGACCCCTGGCCAAGGGACTGGGGAGGTGCTGTGGCATTAGCCCCGCATGCCCCTGGCCTCCCTGGGAATTGGCTGCCTTCTTTTTGGAATCCGTAAAATGAGGAGCTTGGGAGAAATGAGCATTAGAGGTTTTTCCAGCCTGGTGAGTCTGCGATTCTGCTCCTAGTTCTGACTTCAAATGTGGCCTTGGCCATATCACTTCATCTCTGGGCCTCCTGTTCCTCACCTCTAAGGTGGAGGTGACACCATGAAAGATACCCATGAAGGGGCTAAGCTGCTCCTCCAAGGGTGAGAGGAGCCCAATAAATGGTATTTAAATATGCAACATTTTGTACCTCCTGTGTGCACGTGGGGCGTGCCCAGGAAATTTTTTCTTTTGATATATTTATTTTAGTAAACATTTTAGGCTTTGTGGGCCATATATAGTCCCTGTTGCATCTTTTCCCCACCCATTTACAAACACAGAAATCATTCTCAGCTTGCAGGCTGTACAAAAACATGTAGAGGGCTGGCGTTGGCCTGCAAGCCAAGTTTGCCCATTCCTGCTCTAGAGACAGACTGCTCAGGTTCAAATGCTAGCTCAGCCACTTACTAGCTGTGTGACTTTGGGCAAGGCATTTAACCTCTCTGATCATCATTTTCTTTATCTGTCCTTGAAGGATTGTGTCTATCCTTCTTGTGCTACTATAAGGATTACATATATTATATGTAGACAACACTTAGTGGAATATCTGGCATATAGTTGGCATGTAATAGTAGTTATTGCTATTGTTATTCATTTCTAGCTGGGAGTTTGGGGTCTGCCTAAATGAGAACTTAAGTGAGAGCTTGGTTGGGGATATAATTTCATTTTTCTTGCCACAAGATCAAGGAAGAATCTTTGAGCAAAGGGTCCCAGACATTTCTGGGCTCAAGGTTTAGTCTTCCATGCACTTGTTTCGCAAACATTTATTGAGGATCTACTATGTCCCAGGCACTATAATAAGAATTAGGGGTACCATATGTCAGAAGGTGAAAAGGACCATCAGAAAAGGGAATTGGGTGGACGGTTGGGAAATGCTATGTGTGGGGTGGGGGTGATTATTTTATGCAGGGAGATCAGAGAAGGTCTCATTGGGAAGAGTTATGGGAGCAGAGACCTGAAGGTGGAGGGAGGGTCAGTCATGTGGATATTTGGGGCAAGAGAATTCCAGGCACTGTGAGCAGCAAGTGCAAAGGCCCTGAGGCTGGGCCATATTTGGCCTATTGGAGAGCATCAGGGAAGCCAGAACACCAGTGAACACCAGTGAGGCCAGAGCTAAGTGTGCTAGAGAGAGGCGGTAGAACAGATAGCAGAGAAGGGGGACCTGGGGTAGGGGCACAGACCGGGTTGGGCCTTGCAGGCCCTTGTAAAGTCTTTCCTGTACAAGGATGCTCAGACAGTGGCCTGATCCTTCGCCCATTCCCATAGCAGCTATTTGTTCCATCATTCTACCGTATTCACGCGGTGACCACGCCATGCCAGACGCCATTCTCATCCCGTGCCGTAGACACACGCCACCATCTTTGCTCTCCAGGACCTCAAAATCAAGTGCGGGCAGATAGCCATGAATCAAATAAACACGTAAAAATAAGACCACTCCCCGGAAGGGCGACGAAGGTATAACCGGGGAACCGAACTGTTCAGGTGACCAGGGAAGCCGCCTTGCGGGAGGGACAGTGGGGCTCAGGTCTGGCTGTTGGCAGGTGGGACCTGAGGCCCCTTAGGCTGGCGTCATGGCCTTCCCCGTGAAGTCTGGCGTCACGGAGGGAAGGGGCAGAGTGGGGGGAGCCCGTGGCAGCATGAGGCTGGAGTGACGGGCGGTGAACAGCGGGGTCTCTCCAAGCCTTTGGGCTGAGCTCAGACCCTCTTTCCTTTCTCCCCGGGAGCAAGGAAACCTCCGAAGTGGGTAAAGGAGGGCGTGCCACGATCCTGTCTTCAGTGGGAAAAAAGCACTCTGGCTGTCCTCCTAGAAGCCAGGTGGATTTGGGGCCACCAGTGAAGGGGTTCAAACAGTTATCAGGTTGAAAAATGATAGTTGCTTTGGGTACAGTGGAGGCAGGGAGGCCGGGGGGAGGTAGATGGACGCTAGAAATATTTCCCAGGCAGCACTGGGAGGGCTTGGAAGAAGCTTAGCCATGGGGGTGAGGGGAAGTAGAAAGGAGCATCAAAATGCCTCCGAGATTTAGGATTTGTGGCCCCAGCGTGGGGGACTAGGACAGTGGCCAGGACAGTAACAGGAGGGCTGAAGCCTTGACAATCCCATCGCTGTGATCTGCCAGAACGGGGCCCCTTGAAGACAAGGACTGTGGCTAGTTCCCTCCCCTGTACCTGGCTCACAACAGGTGCCTGGTCAGTGCGGAGGTGACAGGCCCGTCTTGCTCCAGAGAGTCAGGAGATACGCTAGGGAACAAGCAGAGCTGGCTATAGTTGGTGTGAGATCAAAATTCAGTTTGGAAACTGTGAGAACGAGGCTTAAAAGTCGGTGGGCTTTCTGCAAGGAGCTGTGTAAAGTGGCCCATGCTTTTACTTGTCAAGGTGCCTGCTGACGGCTGTGGTTCACCTACAGCTCTCACCTCCTTCTCCCCAGCCCCTGTCCTCGGGCATCCTCCCTCCAGTCCCTTTTAGAGCTTATTTCCAGGGGTCCCTTTGGAAAGGACCCTGAAGCTGTCCCCTGTCCTCTCCAGCAGGCCACACCTGCACAGCCCTTCCCTCAGTTAACTCCCTTTCGTCCACGCACGCCCCTGTCACCTGCTCAGGTACTTCCCTGACCCCCTTGTCTGTGCTATTCATTCTCAGAGCATCCTGCACTTTCCCAGTATGGCCCTTTTCATGGCCATTAGGTACTGGTTCTTGTCATTTTCTTTGACTTTTAGTAGATTTTGGCCCCCCAGTGCCTAGGGCCACGCTGGCCTTTAGATGTGGGCAGTGAACTGTCCCTTACCAATGGCTACAGAATGAACGAATGAGCTAGGGCTGTGCAGTCTCGGGTTGGATGAGCCTCCTGCAAACTCAAATCATCCAATGGGATTTCAGAAAGGAAGGCTCTTGCTTTATGTCTCCTAAGCATACCTGCATTGTTTGAGATGAAATAAACCTTAGGCTAAAGGAATGCACCTCTTGTACTGGAGGAAATATTTGAAAGATATTAAAAGCCTGCGGTTTCCATCCAACGCCTCCATCCATCATGTTCCCTAGAGCCATTGCACCCTGATGTCCCCAGGGAAGGGCGAATGCCACCTGAGAAGGAAGTGGGATGAGGCGGGGGAGCCCACGCTGGGTGAGGAGAGGAACCGGAAAGCAGGGGGAGGAAGCGAAGGGCACAGGCAGGTGGGGGAGGGGCCGACGCGCCACAGGAGTCCCCACCGCCCCACTGGGGACACGTGCTGGGGCCACCGGCTCCGTATCAGAGACGGCACCACCTGGAAGGTCCAGATGGGGTGAATCCTGGGAGCAAGCGGGGCAGCCGCTGGACAGCAGGCACTGGGAGCTCTCAGCACTTAGAGGACACGGTGTGGGTAAGATGCCTCCTTCCCCACTGCCACAAGCATGGGGACTGAAAGGGACCATTTTTTTTTTTGAGGCAGGGTCTCACTCTGTCCCCTGGGCTAGAGTGTAGTGGCATTATCATAGCTCACTGCAACTTCAAATACCTGGGCTCAAGCAATCCTCCTGCCTCAGCCTCCCGAGCAGCTGGGATTACAGGCATGTGCCATCACACCTGGCTAATTTTCCTATTTTCTGTGGAGATGGGATCTTGCTCTTGCTCAGGTTGGTCTCGAACTCCTGGCCTCAAGCGATCCTCGTGCCTCGGCCTCCCAGAGTGCTAGGATTACAGCCACCAAGCCTGATCATGAGATGGACAATTTTAATTGACAGGAGACACTTCCAATGGAGGAAACCGAGTCATTTTTAATTAACAAGCTTAAAATATCCATTTCTGCACCCAACACCCAACACACATCTTCAGTGGTTTGTATAGACGATAAGATCATTTATAAAAAAAAAAGCAGCTACATTTCCTTTGTACATGTAAGTAGTGATGTGATTGATATGGTACCCCCTTACCCCACACCCTCTAGTGGTGGAAGCTTAGGCCTGGATACGTACATGATCCCTTAAGACATTCGCCTGCTGGCCCTGTCCCAGCCACCCAACAATACCAAGCATGCCTCCCCCCTTCTCTATACTGTCCTTTTCCTCCTCCTCCTCTACCTTTTTTTGTAATAAAAAAAAGTCATTTTTTATTACAAAAAATGACTGGCTCTGAATGACTACATTAGTCCAATAGCAACCAGGAAATGAGGGTGACGGGGCTGGGTTGGAGCCTAGCTTCCTGCTCAGCTTCCCAGTCTACACACTCCTTTATCTGGGGTATTGGTGCCTAGGAAACACCAGTGACCAAAGGTGCAAGTGTATATGCATACGTGTGTGTGCCTGAGTGTGTGTGCGCATGCATGTGTGTGTGCCTGTGTGTGCACACACGTGCATGTGTGCATATGTGTGCATGTGCCTACATGTGTGCGCATATGTGTGTATGTGCCTGCATGTGCATGCACGTGTATGTACGCATGCGTGTGCACATGTGTGTGTGTGTGTGTGTGTGTGTGTGTGTGTGTGGTGAGAGGCTGTCTGTGTCCATCCGTGCTTCTTTATTTCTGTGATGGGTTGTCTCAGCCTCACCTGTTCACACACAGATGCCGGGGTCTCTGCACCTTTCAACCGGTCCCCCAAACATTCCGTGCTCTCAGGCTCTTTAGATGAGCCCACCACTCCATTCTTCTCTCATGGACACTCGTGCTCGGGGATCCCACCGCTAAATCAACGCCCCGTCTTTCAGTTCCTGAATCCTCCTCCAGTCCACACCAATTGCTGTCTGCTCCTCCTAGGAGTTAAATATTCCTGTCATGACTTGACCCTTTTGAAAATGCCTGATGCTTGTATCATAAAACAATGGCAAGGCAGCTTAATTGAATTTTTTTTTTTTTAAGTGCGTACTGACATCTGATAGGGAATAATAATGCTCAACACTTGCAGGGAACTTTCATCTTCAAAGCACTTTGCTACCATTAAAGGCCACATTTGCTGAAGATGGATTCACTTTCCTTTGTGTCACACTGCATCGCATCAGACTCAATTTGGAGGGGACAAGGAGCAAGGGACTAGTTGGGGTGCTGAACTGTGCTCGCAGACAGCCTGAGAACAAGCGGTGGAGAGATCTCAGGGTCACTGGCATTCCCATTCCAGTTCCGCCCAACTATGTCCATTTTCCATTTCTTGTTTGGGCAGGACAGGTTAGGTTACACCGCGACAACAAACACTCCCCCAATCTCAGGGGCTTAAGATGTCAGAAGTTTATTTCTGACTTGTGCTACTTGTCTGGGTGGCCAGCTGGGACTCGGTTCCAGGTCTCCCCTGCACAGGGAACCCCGGGCTGAATAAGTAACTGCCATCTGGAATGATGACAAATGCCACGGCAAAGGGAACAAGAGAGTGCAGGGTGAATCACTGGCTCGCTAGCTTGTGAAGCTTCCACTTGGAATTGTCACATGTCACTTCTGCTCATATTTCATTGGCTGAAACAAGCCACAGGGTCACACCCATCAGAAGCCTGGGACCTATCACAGCTCTCTGGAACACGTCCCTTCCTACTCCCATCTCTAGCACCAGCAGCATCTTCTCTCCTTGACGTCCACAGAAGCCTGCCTGCAGCTGGTTTCCCCAAATTCACTCGTGTTTCTTTCCTCCAGTCTGCTCTCTACTCTCCAAGAAGAGTGACCTTGGAAAATGGATTGCAAATCTTATTTCATTGTCCTCACCTTTTTCACTGGCTTTCTACTGCTCTCAAAACCCAGACTCAAGTCCTTTGTGTGGCTCTTAGTATTCGCCACGGCCGGATCCTGGCACCCCCTGCCAGCCTTGCCCCAGGTCATGCTTCCCAGCACTCTCCCTCTAAGCCCTTGTGCCACAGGACCTTTGCACCTGCCATTCTCTCCATCTGGAAAGCTCCCCACTCCCATCACCCAGGTAACACTCAATCATCCTTCAGCTCCTAGTCAGCCAAGACTTCTTCAGAGAAGTCTCTCTGATAACCCTTGGCAAGCCCGGCGCGAGCCTCTCTTGTATAATTCTCAGGGCAGTAAAAACTGTATGGGATTTGTTCGTATTATTCATTGACTATAAGCTCTATGAGGGCAGAGCCCTTGTTTTGTTTTTGTTCAACTGTATATTCCCACAGCCTAATGGCATGGTACTGGCATTCATTCAGTAAGGATTGATTGATTGAATGAATGAATGAATGAATGAATGAATGAAAGAATATCTCTCAAGTCCTTCCCTTATTCCTGTCTGTCCAAATATTCAGCTTAACTTGGGTTAATTCAGGTCAAGGTCAAAGTCCTCTGAGTGCCCCTGTCCCGTGAAGTTTATCACATGCTTCCTTATTCTACAGTCATGGAGAAGCCGTGTTCCTTTTCCCACGGTGCCTACAACCTTGACCATCACAAACACTAAGCACGTGGTTGTTAAATTGACCTGCAGCTCTGGACTCACCCTTTCTGGCCTGGATGCAGAATGAAGTCTGCATGATGTCGCTGTTGCATCCCATGTGGTCTGGCTCTGCCCATCTCCCTGCCCCCATCCTCATCTTTTCCTTTTCTCCACCTTGTTTATTTCCCCCAGTCATACCAGCCTTCTCCCTCTTCTAGTGCAAGCCTGTTCCAACCTCAGGCCCTTTGCACTTGCTCTTTCCTCTGCCTGGAATGCTCTTCTCCTGCTCTTTGCATGGTTTTCTTCCTCACCTAATTTAGGTTAACCTCTCAAACATGATCTCTCCATAAATGTCTGGTCCATAGAAGTAATAACCCCCCTTTTATTTCTATTTCCCCACCTTACTTTTAAAAATGTGTTTATTATGGCTTCTATAAAGGCATACTATATGTTTATTTTTTATTGTCTGACTCTTTACTGGAATGGTGCCTATTCCAGAGAGGGTCGATGAACATCAATTATTGATTATGGTATCAGTGAATCGTCTAGTTTTGTCACTGGAGAAAATAATCAAGAGATGTAGCTTGATTGATATTTTAGTTGCACTGTAATAGATATTTTCTCATTCCCATAAGAACAGAAAGGATTGTCTTCCAAAATCCAATTTATTCTCTCTCCACTTCTATCTCTGTCTCTGTTTTTCTCTTTCTCAACCAATCAAGGTCATATACATACCTATACATACAACACATACTAGCAACAACTTTATTAGATCATTAGTCAAGGGGATGGAAAGTTGGCATTCTTGGATTTTATTCTTCATGTGTTGTGGATTTCAAATAAATTAAGTTAGTACCCAAAAAAACCCAAAGTCTGAATTTTGTAATTTTCTGAGAATTATTGGAACCAGGTCTTCAACACGAGATATGAGTCTATAAATATTTTCAGTACTTAATGTACTAATTACGTTTTGGTGCTGATTCACAAGTAACTGCCTTCATATTTTCACCACATGCATGTTGGAGTGTACATATTTTTCTTTTTTTTTCCCCCTCAGAAAAGCACATAAAATACAAATCTTTCTACTTCAAAGAGGCAGCAGAGGAGTTAGAGTTCTAAATATTCTCTGATTTGGAATGGTGTTCCACTAGCATGAAACCAACATTTCATCAAAGTGCTTTGCTTCAATCAGGGTTGTACCGGTGAGATATAAATTATAAATCATATCTTCTGTTTTACATGGGAAGTGGGAGCTCTGAGGTGGATTGCGCTCAAACAGATGGACTTGAGGTAGTTTCATGTCTTCTGCTGCTTATGTTTTGCTTCTAATGTCATTTTCAAAGATTCCATCATTAACTTCAGAGACACCAGGCAAGGGACTCGCAGCAACTAAAGATGGGCTCTGGCAGAGGTTCCAGCAGCCGCTAAGGCAGGGTGGCCAGGAAGCACAGACATGGTCCGCATGTGGGCGGGAGGGGGGACGCCAGGAGAGGAGCAGGGGACAGAGAAGGGCTGTCCTCCACCCTGCCACCTTCAGTTCCTCCCCTCGGACAGGAAAGGAAGGGGCAGGAAGGCAGCACTGAGTAATGCCAGTTCTGGCTTTTAGACTGAACAACTTCTGCGACCCATGGTTAATCCTGGGCTTGACTTTCTCACCCAGAGTGCAAGAGCGTTGGGCCAGGTCTGGGCTGACGATGCTCCAATTCTGCTGCAGGAGTGATCAAACGTTGAAATACCGGTTGGTAAAAAGCCTCCCGTATCGGTTTTCTAGAGCTTCCGTAACAAATAACCACAGCCCGGATGACTAAAAACAACACAAATTTGTTCTCTCACTATTCTGGAGGCTTCTATGAAGGCCCTGACGTTTCCCGGCTTGTAGCAGCGTCACTGCAACCTCTGCCTCGGTCTTTAGGTGGCTTCTTCTCTGTGCGTCTCTGTGTGCTGTTTCCTCTTCAGTCCCACCCTGAATCTGGGTTGATTGCATCTTGAGACCCTTAACTACCTACATCTGCAAAGATGCCATTTCCTCCTGTCTGAGGTTGGAGGTGGACACGCATGGTGGCAGGGCACCATGCAACCCACCACGTGCCCGGGGTACCTCTGCTGCCCTGGTGTTCTTGTCCCCGCCTTGGGACTCCTGAACCTCCCCTAGATCCAGCAGCTAAAGTGGCAAGGGCTGGCACAGCAGGGGGCCTTGGGACCTTGTCCCAGGCCTCTGGGCAGGACTGGAAGATCCAAGAGCTCTGTCTGCTCTGACCCAGGGTGTCCTGATGTAGTAAACGGCACAGGCAGTACGAGAAGAGGGCACAGATGAGCTCAGTGAGGACCACAGAGGCTGCAGACCTAGAGGGGAGACAATGGTGACTGGGAATATTTGATGGAGACTGGGCTCCTGCATGGCTGGGCTGTGTATGTGCATGCACGTTGTGTGTGTGTGCACATCACAGGCGTAGCGATGTATGCCCAGAGCAGACTTTGCTTGGCCAAACTTGATACCTTGGTTGGCTACATGCTTGGGCAAAACATGTGTCGTATGCTTTGACCTTGGCTGTTGTTATTTCTTGGTCTGCAGTGCTCTTCCTCCTCCTTCTTGGGCCATACTCCTCATCCTCCAAGGCTTTCTGGAATTGTGTTCATACCTATCATGCTGGGGATCCATGGGCCACCCTTCCCCTGCTCTGAACTGCCCAATTCCCTATATTAAATTCCTCCTGTTTTAAATATTAGGACTCTTTGACTGAAATGCCTTTGTTGTAGCTCTGATCACACTGCTTTGCCAATTACCCATTTACCTCTCTGCATAACCAATTCCCTATATTAAATTCCTCCTGTTTTAAGTACTCGGACTCTTTGACTGAAATGCCTTTGTTGTAGCTCTGATCACACTGCTTTGCCATTTACCCATTTACCTCTCTGCCTCCCCGACAAGACTGTGAACTTGTAAAGAACAGGACCGGTATTTTAGCAATTTGGGGTACTTCTCTCTCTACCAGAGCTGCCTTCTCCCACCCTGCCCTGTCTAGGGCCTTGTGCATAGGAAGCCTATCTAGGGGCCATGGGGAACGTTCCCCTTGGTCCTCTGAAATTTCACTGAAAACCCAACGTGCAAAAAGCAGATTAATTGGAGAAAAGGCATACAGATTTATGTAATGTGATCATAGTTTTATGTGACATGGGAGCTTTTAGAATAAAGACACAAAGATGCAGGGAAAATTGTCCATTGGTCCATTCTTATGCTTAGGTTCAACAAAGTATAGACAACCGTGAAGAAATATGATTGGACAGAAAGGGCGTGATCTAATGCTCATAGTCTGAGTGGGGAAACCCCACAAGGCTGTCCGTCTAGATTCTTCTTGGCCTCTCTGTGCAGCCTTCCTTCCTTCTGGGTGTGGGCCAGGATCCTCTCTGGAATGGAGGTCTTACAATTTACAGTCAGACAAGGTAGGTCAGATAATTTCTGTACAGCCAGTTTGTATATAGAAAAATAGAGGGTAAGTTGGAGCAATATTCTTAGGTTTTGTGGCTGGCTTTAGGGAAAAGGAGTTCTGGTTTCTATGAAACACCTTGGGGAAGAGGGATTCTAGTTTCCATGGCTAGCCAAGGGGGAGATGGGACTTAGAGACAGAAGAGCAGGAGAAATCAGGGAAAAAAATTTGCTTCTGAGGCCTTCATTTGGGGGTATTGTTTTCTGAGTCCCAGTATTTACATTAAATATCTGTTGGTTGAATGACTAAATGATAGACAAATTGGCTTTCCAGGAGCTTGTGAACTAGCAGGTAGAGATTGTCTTCTATTTCCTTGACACAGGAATCTATTCTTTTCCTACATAACACTTATCACAATATATAATTGTATAGTTATTTGCCTGTTTATTTGATTAATATATGTCTTTTCTCATTACCTTCAAGGAGCAAAGCATGGAACAGTTTGTTTAGCTCACTGCATTGTCCTGGCACAGAGCCTAGCACATAGCAAATGCTCATGAAATCTGTTTTAAATGGACACCCCAGGTAGGCCTTCAAAAGCCAGAAGGTGGAAGCAACCCGAGTCCATCAACAGATAAATGGATAAACAAAATGTGGCGTATGCATCCATTGGAGTATCCTTCAGTCTTAAAAGGAAGGAAATTCTAATACATGCTGCAACATGAGTGAATCTTTTGGACATTTGGAAAATACAAATCAAAAGCACATGGAGATGCCACTTCACGTCCATTAGGATGGCTGTTATCAAAAAAACATAGCAAGTGTTGGCAAGCATGTGTAGAAATAGGAGCCCCTGTGAAAAGCTGGCAGAAATGTAAAATGGTTAAGCCTCTATGGAGAAAAGCATGGCAGGTCTTCAAAAATGTAAACATGGGATTACCATACGAGCCAGCAATGCCACTTCTGGGTATATCCCTCAAAGAACTGAAAGCAGAGACTCAAGTAGGTATTTGTACAGCAGTGTTCACAGCAGCACTATTCACAATAGCCAAAAGATGGAAGCACAAATATTTGTCAATGGATGAACTGAAAAACAAAATGTGCTATGTAAAAAAAAAGGAATATTATTCAGCCTTAAAAAGGAATAATGCTACAACACGACTGAACCTTGAAGACATTATGCTAACAGAGAAACCAGACACGAAAGGACAAATACTGTAAGACTCCACTTAGATGAGGAACCTAGAGTAGTCAAATTCATAGAGACTGAGAGTAGAATGGTGGTTGCTGGGAAATGTGAGGAGGAGAAAATAGGGAGTTATTGTTTAATGGGTAACAGAGTTTGAGTTTGGGAAAATGAAAAAAGTTCTAGAGATGGATCGTGGTGACAATTGTCCAGCATCATGTATGTACTTAATGCCACTAGCTGTACACTGACAGATGGTCAAAATGGTAGCTTTTATGTCATATATAGTTTATCACGAAGGAGAAAATGAGGCCTAGAACACAATTTTCTAGATCTGCAAACTTCCAGAATGTGTCATCCAAACCACACGGGCTTTTTTAAAACAAAAACCAAAAACAGGTTCTGATTGACTAGCTAAAAATCTTCGAATTGATTGGTTTTGCTTCCAATCAAAGCCAATTAAATTCAAGAGTCAGAAACAGCAGGCCGACAACCACTTCCTGGAGACCCTCAAGACCCTCCTTGCTCTGACACGCACGAGGAAACAGCCCGAGCTCCGGCCTGCATGCCGAGCGCACGCCACTCGGACGCGATCGATACTGTCAGTGTTTGTGCAAGTGACCCTTAATGCTAGCAGTCCAGGAGGCAGGTGCATGCTTTTGTAGTGGGGGAGGAGAAAAGCCGGCCCGCCAGGTATCTGATACTCAGAGAGAGACGAGACAGGAATCAGCAGGTCCTGTTCAGAGCTGACAACAGCCCGCATGAGCTGATCACAGGCCGGTCGGCCAGGTGACAGGAATTTCTCCCATTGTGGTTGGCCAGACTAGGAAAGTTCTCTGGGCTGCTTGTATTAATAGGCTGTTAATGATTGATGCGGGGTTGCCTTTTATGTCAACAAATGAAAGGCAGAAACGGGGCCTTGACTTTGGCGTTGATGACTATACTGGCACTTGTTCCCTTGCAAAGACGGAATTTTAAAACATTTATGGTAGCTGAGCTGGAGCCAGGCTCACAACGGCTCGTGCAGGAATGAAACGATCTTGTCTGGTGTTCGCCTTCCTTTGTTCTTTCACTCAGACATTAAAAATACAGCAGGCTAAAAGGAGAAAATAAAATTCAAAGATCCTCCTAGATGTCAGGCACAAAGAGGAGGTAAGATGCGGGGTGAGTTTGTTAAACAGATAAAGCAAGTAGGTAGGAGACGTCTAGTAGGTTCTTTGGAGGCAGGGACTTAACTCTGGCCTGGCTCCTGGCAGGCTCCTTGGAGGATTCCTCACGCACAGGCCTGGTCACCTGTTGCCGTTGCCTGGGTCAGGAGATTTCACAGAGCATTTCAGAGAGATGCTGACTTTTTCTAGAAAAAACAGCTTTCCTCTGTGTTCTCAGCCCACCTAACTTATTTATTCATGGATAACACGAATACAGAAAAGCAAACAAATCACAAATGTGCACTTTTCTCTATGCGTGTTATATACGTAGGTGTTCACCAGCTGAGTACTTTCATGTAAACTTCACCTGCATTAGTGAACCAAACACTAGTTTGAGAATGTTGTGTCCGAAAGAACGAATTTATTTATTTGGAACTTTCTCTCTGTTGCAGATCAGATTCTGGTATACATGACTAATAACTAGAATGACCATATCATTCAAATCCCTAATAGGATAGGATTTTAGAGTGTTTGTGTAAGCATCCTTTGAGATGTGAGATAGCTTTGAGAGTAAAAATGGACGGCAGGCATACATTGGAATTGTCGCAGTAGGTTAGGGTGTTTGTTCACCTCGCCAGTGACAAATGGCAGTAGACACTTACCCAGCGCTGTGTTCTTGGTTTTCCATTGGGCTCTGCCCCACCCCATCCACTCTGGGCCCTTCTCTCCTGCTCGGGGCTCCAGGAGGTAGACTCCCGGCGACTGCATCTCGGCCTCCCTTGCTCGCGGCTGAGTCAGTGAGAGCTAGCAGGAGACTCAGGGAGGGAGGAGAGAGAAGCTGGAGCATTTCTTTCCTGCTACCTCCCTGCCCTGGTGCCACGTCTCTGGCCATGACCTTCCTTCATGCCTACAGCCCCTGCTAGGGTGGTCCTCCTCCAAGCTCCAGCCCTCTCTGGCTTCCAGGAGCACAATTTCCTTCCCTCTCCTCTTTAGCCCCAGGGGAGAGAGTAGCTTTCTGCAATGCTTCATGTCTAGGTGCCTCAATATCCTTCACAACCCTGCCTCATTCGTGTAAATAATTCTTTCATTGCAGCCTCCTCGTTTGAACCCTCTGAGCTGAACTCTGTTTCCTGCCAAGATCCCGATTGATCCAATTGCTTGCTGTGAACCACTACTTTCTGCACCCCATTTCATGGGGTCCTTACAACTGTGCATGAGGTTGCTACTCCTGTTATATTTATTTTGTGGATAAGAAAACTGAGGGAAGGGAGGTTAAATCATTTGCCAAGATGCTCAGCTAACAAGTGGTGGAATCAGATCTTACAGGGGTGCCTGGAATCTGGGGCCAGTGAGGTGGGTCTTGCTCAAGACAGTTCTCCAGCTGGAGACCCAGGGGCCTCTGCTCGCACCCCAGACCATCCAGGTGCCTCCAGCCTTCCAGTGCAGACCCTGAGGGTGACAGCAGAGACTCAGGTAAACACAAGACTCACGTGGGCTTTCTTTAGACAAATAAAGCATTGGCCGTCTAGTCTACATCCCTATTTTTTTGAGTTGTTGCCTTAATATCACAGACCAGTATGGTCCCTATTCCCAAAGCATTGCCTGGGAACTTATTAAAAATGCAAACTCCTGGGCCATACCCCAGACCTATTGACTCAGATTACCTGCGATGGGGCCCAGCAATCCGTGTGTTAACAAGCCATAGGGAATACCGATGTCCCGGCTCTTGGGCTCCTGCAGCTTCCTGCCTGAGGCCTGGAACTATCTCCAGAAATCCCCAGAGCTCCTGGGGATTTCCCCAAGGCTTTCTTTGTCTAATGGGATGGAGAAGAGTCGAGACAATGGCATGAAAACTCCAGCTCCCCTGCTTCCCTGCCTCTCCTGTGGGCCCTTCTTTATTTGTGCAGCTGTTGCAATCATCGAAGCAGTTGTTCATGAATATTTCAGGGCCGCTGACAAATCCTGAGCCTGATTAGCAGGGCACAGAGGCAGGCACCCCAGAACTGGCTGACTTTAAAGCCTGTTGCTAATCCTAATGGGGTCTTCCGATCTGGAGGGCGGAGGGCTTGGTAGACACCGAGCCCGTGTCTGATGGGGCAGGAGGCTGTGCCTGACTTTCTTCAGGCTGAGAAGTTTCTGCAGGAGGAGCTATAGGAACATTGTCAACATTGTACTTTAAGTGGGTTCTGATCCTTAGTGATAAGAATCTTGAGCTGCGACTCTAGGACACAGGGAGGTGGTTTGTCACAAGTAGCAGTGGTGCTGGGCTGTTCCATCAGCTGTGCCAGGAAGCTCTGCCGCAGGTCTGCAGCCCAGCTCTTCTGAGACTGCTGAGTTCCTCTGGGTTCCAAGTTCGCTCTTCCTGGCTCTGGCCGAGGCTATAAGATCCAGCAACTTTCCAGATCACTCATAGCTCTTGTTGACTTTCTCTACAGTCCGTTTCTGTTGCTTACTCTTTGTGATGGTTGATGTTATGTGTCACGTCGACTGGACTAGGGGATGCCCAGATAGCTGGTAAAACACTACTTCTAGGTGTGTCTCTGAGGGTGTTTCCAGAAGACATTAGGATTTGAACGTGTAGACTAAGTAGAAGAGACCTGGTCTCACCGGTGTGGGTGGGCTTCATCCTATCTGTTGAGGGCCTCAGTAGAACGAAAAGCTAGAGGAAGCGTGAATTTGCTCTCTGCTTGCGCTGGAAGATCCAATCGTTTCCTGTCCTTGGATGTGAGCATTCCTGTTTCTCAGGCCTTCAGTCTAGACCGGGACCTACACCGTGGGTGATCCTGGGGCTAGGCCTTGGGGTTTGGAGTGGAACCACAGCACCGGGTGTTAGCCTCTGTAGTAGTGTGAGCCAATCCTTCATGATAAATCTCTTTGTGTACGTCTCTATATATCCTAGTGGCTCTGTTTTTCTGGAGAACCCTTACTAATACACTCGCAATAATCCAAATTCAATTTTTCATTTGCAAATAATTTTGGGATCCTACTAAGACACTGTTCTGAACATGAGCAGCAGAGCTGTGAACAAAACAGAAAAATTCCTGCCTTTCTGGAGGTTACGGTCTAGGATGGGAGACAGCAATACAGGGCAGACGTAAGGAAGGTAGATGGAACACTGAAAAGTAGTAAGTGCTTTGGAGAAAAATGAAACAGAGAAAAGGAACAGAAGGTGGGGAGGGGCGTGAGTAGCAATTTTTAAAAAGGTAGTTGAGGAAGGCCACTCAGAGAAGTTGACAGTTGAGTGAAGACTTGAAGGAGAGGAGGATTTGAAACATGCAGGTAACTGGGAGAAAAAGGTCCCAGGCAGGGGACAGAGAGTACAGTGTTACCGGGGCAAGGATCCGTGCTAAGAGGTGAAACAGCACAGGGGAGAGTCATAGATGAGGGCCAAGAGGTGACAGGTAGGGTGGGGGCCAATTGTGCAGAGTCTTATGGATCATTGTAAAGACTTGGGATTTTTCTCTGAGGAAGATGGGAGCCATGGGAGAGTTCTGAGCAAGAGAGTGGCACGATGAGACTTAATTAACAAGACTCCTCTGGCTCCTGAGTGTAGAATAGACTGTAAGACGCAAGAGGAGGCAGGCATGGAGGCCAGTGAGGAGACAGAAATTAGGCAACAATTCCAGAAATTAGTGCTTTATACCAGGTTGGTAGTAGGCGGTAGATACAATAATAAAAACATTTTAGAAGTTTTTCTGTATCCCACCTAACGTCATCTTTTTTACTCACTGTGGTCTGTGTGCTATGCTTACAGAACTGCTATACTATATAATAAAGATTTAAATTTTATGTCACACACCACAAATGTCATTGATTTCAAAGGACAGGTCTCAGAAGGTGGGTTGTCTCTCATTGTCTCATTTGTGCTTACAGCAATAGGCAGACTGGAAATACCATGATAATGGTTCACATGGGGAAACAGAGACTTTGGGCTCTAGTGGGGGAATCAGACAAAAAAAGTAAATAAATTAAAAAATGGCCAATTGTCATAAAAGCTAATAAAGCTATAAAGAAGGATACAATGAGATTGCAAGAGGAATTGAAAGAATGAGAAAAACCTAAGAAGGTCTCTTTTCTAAAGGAAGAGAGGGAGTTAGCTAAGAGAGGAATGGAGTTTGGAGGGGGTTGCATCAGTGGTGAGAACAGCATGCACAAAGGCCCTGAGGCAGGAATGCGCAGGCTGTGCTGGAAGAACCAGGGAAGGGGTTTGGAGTTTACTCTAACCAGCTCCTTCTGCTTGTCTCCTCTTTCACATGCATATGCATGTGCTGCGTTCAGCTCCAGTTCAGCTGTTTTGTTCTTCGGGGTAGAACGTGGAGCCATTTCTTAATTGCTCTATATTTAGCTTTGTTTAGAAATCTATAATTTAAAAACCACCAAGAGCTGGGCTGGTAATTCAGCTTCCATGGTCCATTTAATGTTTGGCCTTCGCTGCCGAGCCAGCCCACCAAGGTGACAGCGTGTGCCAATCGTGATGGCAGTGTTTGTTAACAGAACATCTGCTCCCCTCAAAGCTGGCCTGGCTCCAGTTGCCGAACCCCAGAGCTAATCCCTGGGCCCCTCGGTTTAGTTTCCTGCAAAGGGACGCCGGACAGCAGAACAGCTGTGGCATGGTAGGCGGGAGGTGACAAACAGCATCTAGAGTCCTGCATCCATTCGAATCTGCTCTGTGCTATTTACAAGCCACATCACTTCCTCTTTCTGGACCTCAGTTTCCTCACCTGTCAGATGGATTGCATAATATTGGGGCCCTAGATCTAGGGGGCACTCTTATTCATTTATTAGTAGGACTGTCAACTGACACAAACACTTATGGGGTCATTTGGCAATTCCCATCACAATTTAAAAGGCACGTTCTCTTTGATCCAGCAGTTCCACCTGTAAGAATTTTTCTTCCAGATGCATTCGCACATTTACCATCCAGATAAATATGCACAAGGAATTCATATAAGCACTGTTTGTGATAACTAAGGGTTGAAAACAACCGAAATGTCCATCGATAGGGAATGGGTTATATTAATATAAATTATGGTGCATGCACACAAAGAAATACTGAGCAGCCTTTGAAGAGAATGAGACAGCTCTCTATGTATAAGGGATGATGTCTAAAACGTATTATGTAAAATGGCAAAATATTGTGTGCATTCATGTTTTTTAAAAACGTGGTGATGTAATATGCTTACATATGCACATTGCATTTCTAGAAAGAGACGTGAGAAGCTGCTAACAGTGGCTGTCCTAGGAGACATCAGGTCAGGTGGAAAGGTGGCTTCCTTTTCACTATATATTCCCTTTGTACTATTTGAAGTTCTTCCCACAGGCATGAGTGACATAGTCAAAAATTAAACAGATTTTTTTAATGTTCTAAGTGCCTATGGAACCAGACAGGTAGCATAAGTGGTTGAAATGTACTGGGTATAAAAAGCTGTGGAGACAGAGTGCTCAAGTCCACCCAAAGCGACAGATGTCATTCACCCCCCACCTTAACTGTGGCCAGGGGCAAGGGGCCAGTGTGGCCAGACCTGACTTCTCCAGACAAGCAGACATTCATATTTTAATGGGAACTCTGGATGCTTAAGCGTTGGCAATGAATTAAAGCTGTCATAAACAGAACAAAACACTGTGGGTCGAAAAATCTGGGATCAGCATTTGTTCCTGGCATTCAGTTCACGACGGCTGGGTTTTAAATTTCTTTTCAGTTTTAAGGATCCTTAGCCTGGGACACATGAAGACGTAGCATATAGGTTTGCACATGTACAAGGGGTCTTTTGGGGTCAGTATGGGTCAGGATAGGTGACTCTGCAAATGGTGGCTGTCGTCAGCGGGGCACAGTGATGGCTCCAAACAAGCCACTACGGCCAATGGAAAAAGCCCTGGCTTTTGGTGAGCATGGAATGCTTGGCCCAAGGCCAGCCACGAGTACTTTGACAATGGCAGAGCGTAGGTATGCATCGCCACAGAAACACAAAACCTGGGCAGCCATCCCTGCCTCGCTGGGCCTTTGAGAGTTTTCAGTCCCCAAGGGAAGTTCAGTAAACCAATGTCACATACATACAGACCCCAATGTTTCCAGATCAGACACCTCCGCTCAGTGGATAGCCACGCAGACCTGTGTTCAAACACACATCCTAGAACGGAAATTATTAAGAACTAGATTTGATCCCAGAAAGAGGTTATTTCCTGCCACAGAAATGACTTGATACAGGAAAAAAAAAATTTTTTTTCAAAACAGAATAGTAAGGAAAACTTCTACGGCAGACCAAAAAACTCTTAAATAATCTTCGTGTTTCCCACTGGTATCGGTATATTTTTGTTGTCTACATTTATACAGCGGTGAGTAAATAAGAGCCTTGTTGAAGTGATGAACTGCACAAGAAGGATGTTAGAATTGAACAGGTGATAAATAATGTATTAAAAAGCAATTATTTCCTTCTGTCTAATGGTTAGTAGCTGCCTGTTTCCCCTTGAACGAATCGGTTTCTCAGACTATAGATCTCAAAAAATAATAAGAGCAATAAAGCCAGCCTCGCTATCTAAGAAGACTGGTGGTGGAGGGGGCTTTGCCAGGCTGGCAGAGGCTGCAGGCCCTCGCCAGGGACGGTGATGCCAGTCAGTGTGTCGCAGGAAAGAGGTCATCTAGTCACACAAGTCCCCCCTGGACAATCTGGGAAGAAAAGCGGGGCTCGCTGCCTCCAATGCCCAAGTTCTTTTCACCAAGAAAACCTCAGGGTCTCAACTCTTCTTTCCCTTCTTATCTCTTCTAGCATTTTGACTCGAGCACAGATAGCTCTCTCAACCATTTCTGGAACATTCCTTGAACCATCTTGCCCCTGCTGTTTACCTGAGATCCTCTCCCCTTATCTCTCCTCTTTAGTTCTATTCGTGGCTCGTTGAAAAAAGCTCTGAGAAGCCTGACCTCTCTACTTTTTTTTTCTTTTTAAATGGAAACCATGAGATAATGAATCGAAAACAAGATTTTAAACTTGTAAAATAAGTTTTGTTCTTGTGATATATTTGCATCTTCAATTTTCCTTCAGCACATTTTGCCCTTCAAATGTCCTTGTGAAAAGGATGTAGGGAAAAGAAATATTTTCCCAATTTTTATAGATGGGAAAACAGGAACCTATAAAAGCTGAGTGACTTACTTAAGGGAAAAAAATAAAAAAGAAACAGAACCCTGCGAGGGTCTTTAACTTTTATAACTGCTTGCTCTTTCATTAGGTTACCGGGGCTCTTTAACAGCCTTTCTACTTTTATTCTCAGAGAAATAATAATTTTAATAGCAAATTCAGCCAGCTCTTGGTGAGTCCCCACTTTGCAGCAGAAAGAGATTCAAAGCCCCAGACTGGCTTCTGGGCCCTGGGTTTATTCGTTCCAGGCCAAGAGATGAACTTAGGGAGAGCTTAGGGAGGAGGAAAGAGAGACCACGGCTTGTCCCTTCCTCCTCCCTGCACACTGGCAAGCTGGGCCACACCGAGGACGTTGGCTGATTGTCCTTTGTCCCCATTTCCGATCTGCTAAAGAGTCTTTCCCTTCTACGGATGCTCCAAGATCTTAAAGTGCTCAGAATGATGCCCAGCACAAGTAAAGGCTCAGTAAATATGACTGTGTATTCACCTAACAAATATTTTTAAGTGCCTGCTGGCATTGTTTTAGGCACTGGGCATAGGGCAGTGACCAGGACAAAGTCCCTGCCCCATGGGGCTAACAGGCACATAGAGAGAGAGGGTAGACAATAAACACATGAATGAATATAAAAAAATTTTAAATAATTTGCTTAGCTTTTCTTAATAACTGTAAGTAAATTTGTGGATTATTACATGTTTCATTTGATTTTCTTGGCAGAGAATGTGAACACTTACTGGGTCATCGACTTTAGACTTGTACATGACCAGTCTTCTAAAGATCCCCAGTTTCTACAAATGTCTTGTTTCCAATTGCTCACCAGAAAGCAACCGCCCAGGAGACAAAATCCTATGTCAGCCCAGAACTAAAACCAATTTGGGTTTTAGATACTAAAGGGTAGAAGCTTAGGGTTTGAGCTGGGCACGGTGGTGGTAGCGCCTATAATCTCAGCTACTTGGGAAGCGGAGGCGGGAGGATCCCTTGAGCCCTGGAGTTTGAGGCTGCAGGGAGCTATGATTGTGCCACTGCACTCCAGCCTGGGTGACAGAGCGAGACCCTGTCTCTAAAATAAATACGTAGATAAATAAACTTAAAGGGTTTGCTTAAGTTAGGGCTTGAAAACAAATGCATGCTGGGGTCAGGTAGGCTCTCAACGAGGGCAGCTGGCTGGGATGGGGACCAGGAGATGGCTGTCCCATGGGGCAGTGGACCCAGGATGGCCAGATTTTCTGACATTTTTTTGAGGCAGGGGCCATCCGGTATTTTTGTATGAGATTTTCTGATTTGTGTTTAGAGGCACCAAATTCAGCTTTCAAAATGAAACTGTTGAACGGGGGCCAAGTCCGGATTAAACAAAATTCTCCTGTAGGCCATGCTCAGTCTGAGAACCACCGATTTGCAAAGATCTTTGTTTTCTTTGATTTCGAGTAATTTTCAACTTTGTCCTAAACTGCCCAGCCTTTTGGAGACACTGTGATTTTTCCTCCTTCTGTCTTGTCTCTTTCCTCAGCGTCATTGGTAGCAGCAGTCCCTGTGGATGGATTTTTTTTCTGCTGAACCTTCACAGCAGGGAGAGCCCGGGAAGCCTGAGCGGCTGAATTCTCTCTACCGCAGCCATCGCCTGCTTTTGGGTGGGCCTTGGAACGCATTTGACGGTAGGGAACATAACCCCTTCTTGCTCTCCCAACTTTAATAATCACTGACTCTGTGCTTTCCATCTTGCTGGTGATGTTTGTTTTCTTTGCATATTAATATGTCCCTGAGCAGAACGCTCAAATCCGAGAGGGAGCAAGTGTGGGCAGTGGGAGGCACACACAGCCACATTCATCGTCTGCCTGGCAAAGCGCAGATGAAACCGGAACCCTGGGCCGCCTCTGCCTACCCGAGACATCCAGGAGACTTTGGCTCTTTGTGTGCCAGAGATTACAGGATTAGAGGAACTGGTCACCCTGTTCCAGAACAGAATCAACCGCAAGGCTGAGCGGGGCTCGATGCTGTGTCGGTGGTGAGTGACTGGCAGGGAACTTGGGGCCAGGCCTGGACGTGAGTGCGAGCGAATCTTTATTCCTGTGTTCTCGGAGCCAACGGAGGCAGCTTTGAATCGTAACAAGCATTTCAGGGCTCTGGACTCCGGCCTTCACTAAATGGAATTCGAAGGTGATGAGTTCGTATTTTCGGCACCCACGCTTGCCAGCAGCCCTACAAGCAAACCCACAAAATGCCACCCCCTTCTAAGGCCGTGTGCCTGAAGTTAGAGCAAGCATCCTAATCACCTAGTGGGCTTCAAAACACAGGTTTCTGGTTCTACCTTATGATTTGGATCCAAGGATGTCTAGAAAAGAGCCCAAGAATTCGCATTTCTTACAAGTTCCCAGGTGATGCTGGTGCTGCTGTCCCAGGGACCACACTTTGAGAACTACCGTTCTAAAGGCATTGGCAAAAAGGTGTCTAAAAACCAGGAAATGCTTGCCTTTAAAATCCAGTTGACCTTTGACCTGTAATGCGGGGGTAGGGGCACTGACCACCCATGCAGCTGAAAATTTGAATAAATCTTTTGCCCCCCCTCCAAAAAAAAAACTTTACTAATAGCCTACTGTTGAATGGAAGCCTTACCAATAACATAAATAGTCGATTAACACATATTTTGCATGTTATACGTACAATATACTGTATTCTTACAATAAAGTAAACTAGAAAAAGAAAACGTTATAAAGAAAATCATAAGGAAGAGAAAATACATTTACTATTCTTTAAGTGGAAGTGGATTTTCATAAAGGTCTTCATCCTCATCATCTTCACATTGCGTAGGTGGAGGAGGAGGAGGAAGAAGAGGCGTTGGTCTTGTTGTCTCAAAGATGGGTGTCTCAGGAGTGGCAGAGGTGAAAGGAAATTTGCATGTAAATGGACCCCCATAGTTCAATGACCTGTTGTTCAAGGGTCAACTGTACCCATTGCTCCTAGCGATGTGTAGAGGCTGCTGCCCTGGCGGAAATCGAATCAGGGATATCTGGGTTCCAGCTCTGACTCTGCAGTGCCAGCTCTGCAGCTGGGAGCAAGACACTCACTACCTTGGAACCACGGTTTTCCCACTTGGAAGGTGAAAATGATAATTCCAGTCCTACTTCCTTCACCCGGGTTTGAGGAGACTTCAGTGGTCTCGGGTGTGCACGTGCTTTGCAGCTAAGCCTAAACCCCCCCCTGCAGGCATGAGGGACCTTAAGGAGTGTGTTTTCCACTCTCCTCTTGTTCTTACTCTGATGACTCTTTTGCTATTTGAAGACTATTTGAAGGTAAAAGACCCTCAGGATTTGAGATCAAAAGATTCATTTTCATGAAGAGCAAACGTTTTTTAAGAGAAAGTGTTGTAACTTCCCCAGTCTCCAAGAACTTCTCCAGCCTGAGAAATGGGTTCACTTACTGCAGTAGGCAAAGCCCTCAAAATAATGTCAACTTGTGTATGTTCTTAACCAGGCGTCCTCAAACTAAGGCCTGCGGGCCACATGCGGCCTTCCAAGGACATTTATCGGGGTGTTTTTGCCTCCGATGCCTGTCCTGCTTAGCAGCCGACTCATCCTGGGCGCACAGTGCGCATGTGTGGAATGTGCGCCGCACTCTCCAACAGCCCCCCAACGGTCTGGGGGACAGTGAACTGGCCCCCTGTTTAAAAAGTTTGAGGACCCCTGTATCTTAACAGACTGCTTTCCAGCTTGTGTCGGGAATTAGCTGTCAAGATGATGGTTTGTTTTTTGTTTTTTTTTAAAGGTTGTTGACTTGAAAGATAATTTAGCATCAAGGAAGAACTTAATTAGGCCAAGGCAATAAGCCGATGCTAAAGTCGTGGAGAGCCATGTGCAGTCTCTTCAAAATGTCTGGGATCTTTTTCTGCTGAGCACAGTCTCAGGGCTTCCTTCCCAGCACATTGGATGGAAACTCTCCCACAATCGGCTTGTGATTTCTTTCCTGATGATAAACAGAAATTTTTTTCCTCTGTTGGCCCACCCCACATCCATGCTGGGCAAAGCTGGACGAATGTTTGCTCTTATGTTGCCCAGGCTTCGTTGCAACATCAAACCTACAGGCCGGGCTGAGTTGGCGGAAGGGTGTCTGGAAATCTGACAAGCTGCTACAAATGCTAACAGTAGAAATGAGGATGGTCACCTGGAGCTATGACACAAGCTGAATGCCCCAAAGTCCCAAGCTCTTCCAAGGAAAGACTAGAGAGGGTTGCTTTTTGATACAAGTTTAAGCTTTTATCCAGTTTATACCTAGTTTGGCTACTTGGTTTCAAGTATACTGTAGGTCTAACATGAGTCATTTATAAAATACATCTATGGTCAGATTGATTATTATATAGGTTTAATATCATCCCCCAACTCTCTGCTGTGGAGTGGGTAATTTATTTAAAGCAAAGGAGAAAAAATACAAAAGTCGATGCCTGCTTTGTGTGTTCCTTGTCATTGAGTCCCATATGTACAGTGTTAACCATTCCTTAAATCAAAGTCTGGGAGCGTGACATTGTGTGCTCCACGTGAGCCCAACACGTGAGCTTCTTCCCAGGAGACTGGAAGGAAGTTGAGGTGGAAAGAAACTGAGTTGGAATCATGGAATCAGGGTGTGTCACAGCCAGAGAAATGTTTAGAGATCATCAAGTCCAACTCCCTTCTTTTACTAATCAGAAAACGGAGGTCTAAGTATCAGAAAAGACTAGTCCAAGTTCACCTGAGTTTTAGTAAAAGAATTATGGAACTAGATGTCCAAGCTGGAAGGGGTCTTCAAGTCATCTGTTCAATCTACCCAGTCAGTGAGTGCCCATCAGGTGACAAACTCTCTTCTGCTCAAGGACACCTCCCATAACAGGGCATTGGCTACTTTGGGGAGCTTCTCATTCTTCCTTCCAATTGCTGAGAGCATTAGAGACCCACTCTGTTTTAGATCTGTCTTCCTGTGGTTTCCTCGTTCTATCCCTGGGGTAACACAAATAAACCACAATCCTTCCTTAAATCGCCATTCCTGTAGATATTTGAGGTCATCTGTCATGTTTTCTATATATCTTTTTTCTTCTTCAGGACAAGTATCTCTCATTCAGTGTCCATTTCTCTCACCACCTAATCACTCTGCTCAGGTCTGTCCATATCCTTCATAAAAATATCTTGCCTCAAACTGAAGGCAAACTTCTTGTGGTTCAATTAACACAATCATGTCCTTTGTTTTAAATACTTCATGTTTATTAATTCATCCTAAGATCACATTGACTGTTTTCAGAATAAGTCACTTGGGGATCCCTTGGTTGTAAGGGAAGAAGATTCAGTTCTAACCAGTGTAAGTAAAAGTGGGAACTTAATAGATAATAAAGTCTGAGGTAGGACATCAGGTATGGCTGGATCCAGGGGCTCCTGCAGCATCTGCCTGATGCAGGTATCTACAAAGGTGTTCATTCAACTTTCTGATGTGTTGTAACCATTCCCAGGCAAGGTAAATGCCAGCCACGTCAAGCTTAAATCATCAAAGTTCTGATTGTGTGGTAATGTATTAGTTTGTTAGGGCTACTTAACAAAATACCACACACAGAGTGGCTTCAACAACAGAAATTGGCATTTTTACAGTTCTGAAGACTAAAGGTTTGAGATCTAGGTGTCAGCAGGGTTGGTTCCTTCTGAGGTCTGTGAGGAAGAGTCTGTTTCAAACTTCTGTAGCTTCGGGTGGTTTGCTGGAAATCTTGGTATTCCTTGCCTTGTAGAAGTGTCACCTTACTGCATCTTCACGTGGCGTTCTCACCATGTGCATATCTGTCTGTGTCTACATTTCCCCTTTTAGTAAGGACACCAGTCATACTGGATTAGGAGCCCACTCTACTCAAGTATGACTTCCTTTTAACAAATCACATCAGCAACGACCCTATTTCCAAATGAGGTCACACTGCGAAGTAGTGGGGGTTAGAACTTCAACCTATGGATTTGGGGGGATATAGTTCTACCCATGACAGCCTCTTTCATTACAGTAATACCAAGAACTCCCATGGCTGCATTTCTTGGGCTCTAATAGATCCCATACCCATCCCTGAACTAATGACTGGGATGCCAGTTTTTCCCTGGAACCATTGGTAAAGCCAACACAACCCAGACCATGAGGACTGATGGGGGGAGTGCCTCGAGAGGAAAAAGGGAGTGCTCTTAGGAGAAGAAGCATGAATAGATGCTGGCCACGCAAAACACATAAAAACCTACACAAGGAAAGACTGAGCAACAACGAAGGCTCTGGAAGTAGGAAGCTTAAAACATAGGCTTGACACTATCCCTTTAAAAAGAAATTGTTTGCTTGTTTATTGTCATGAATCAAAAAAGAAAGTTGAGCTGCCAAACTGTTTTCGGTTCTTACAAGGCATCAGAGAAGCCTGCTTGGCTCCTGGTAGCTTTGTGTTTTGCATTCATTTCTTTTCATATTGGAAGATTAAAACAATAGCTTCTGGTTATCATCTCACATATTATTGATTAAAATCCTTGCCTGAAGACCTTCCATCTCACTTTGCAAGGTGGTATGATTTACTTTTCTTTTTACTCCCTGTAACATGTGATTAATGCTGATCTCGGGAGTCCCGGTGAGATGAAGCCGGGTGTCAGGTACGATTTGTCAGGTTGGAAGTATAGATTATTTTATGTTTCTCGAACTTTGTGGCCAAGGGAACACAGTCCTTGATTGTTAAATCCATCCACACTTTCCCCTGGGCTATGAAATGCCAGAAACATTAAATAGCCCACTTAATACATAACCTCATTCTGTATGCTTGACTATTTTGTTTTTAATTTTTCTTCCCTTTCCCGACTGCTCACATAAAATGGGATCAAAGAAAAAAATTATCCTCACTGGATTTTGTTAAAATATTAATAGGTTAGGGTTGACTGGCTAAATTGAATATCTTTGCTGATCTCACTTGCATGTTTAACTTGTGCTTAGGAAAATATGTTTCCTAGGTGATAACCTTTTATGTACCAGCCTGACTTCATTGAAATGCATAGAGATAAAAATATGTCACGCTCAGCAGCTATGCTATTCTTGTGTGGCACTGTGATTATTCAGATGGTAATTGCCCCCACCTGTAGACAGCTCTGATTCTGTAGTCAATCATTTCATTTGATGTTAAAATATGTGAAAGTACAATTATATAATTTACATTACAAATCATGCTGAATGCCAGGGGTCTCTGAACCGCTGACAAATGCAAAGGAATCAGGGGTTGCAGGGAGAGAACTCGGGTCAATAAATGAAGTGAATTACACCAGGCGAGGGGTTCAGCTTTTCTTATTTGTGTCCACAACAAGAGCTTTTGTGCATGTGTCATTAAGAGAGTGCCTATGGCCTTCTGTCTGCACGGTAAATGGCAGCGTTTTAGATGCCTTTCGAAGGACGTCTGCCCCTTTCCTGGCAAAGAATGACTCCTCCTGGCCTCCCATTAGGTAAAGAAGTGAGGACTTGTCCGAGGCCAGAAAGGGAAAGCTGATTTAATAAAGGGAAAACTGCATCCGGCCTGGAAGGTTGCGGTGGCTACTGGAAGCAGAGCCCAACTCGGGCAGGGGTGAGAGCCTTGTAAATTATGCTTGCAAGTTTCCAAACTCCAGATCTTGGCCATCAAACTTGAAACTTGTATGATTAGGAGTCATGGCTGTTATAGATCTAGTTTTTAATCTGTGCCCAGCACTGGCTTAAACATTTTATGTACATTACCTAGTTAACCCCACGACACCCGTGTCTTGTGGGTTCATTGCCTCTCAGATAAGAGAAATGGGCACAGGGCAGTTATCGGGCTTGCCCGAGGCCATTTGATTAAAAAGAGCAGAGGTATGAGACTATGTCCTCTTGGTGGCCCAGTCTAGGCTGGTGGCCACTGTGATCTTCCTGATCAAGCTTCAGATGCCCACACAGGATGGGGGAAGTGCACAGGACTCGTTCTCGGCTTCAGTGGGGCTTGTGGGAAAGCAGGGGGGCTGGGGTGGGAGTGGGGAGCCTGGGTGGGGGTGGCCCAAGTGGGGACTGGCCAGCCACAGGGTTTCAGGTGGAGACAGAGCTGTTGTGAGGTGCAGGGCCTGCTTCAGGCCAGTGCTTGCAGGCCAGAGGGGGAGGCATGGCCGTTCCTCCGTGTTTGCGTGGTCCTCCCTGCGTGGGTCTCCAGCCCCCACTCGTGCTCTCTCCTCTGCCGCGTTCCACAGCGCTGGGCAGGCGGTTCGTGTGGCCTCTGGCTTGCAAAGTGGCTGCATAACTGGGCCAGCCATGTGTAAGAAAAAGCTCCACTGCCCGCAAAGTGATTTTGGGCACCAGGGGCCGGGTTTGTTTCTATGTGAACACCTGATCCTTGAAATGCGTCGGGAACCCTGCCCTGTTGGCTAGGAGGTGCCACTTTGCTGCCAGCGCCCCTCGTGTGGGCACGAGCTGGCTTCTGAGCAGCCTCCTCTGGCAGTCCACGTGAAGGGCTCATTGGGGACGACATCACCTGCAGCAGGTGCCGACAAGACAGTCACCTTCATGCTTTTTGCCATAGCCCATCTTCCTAGCCTCTGATCCACTTAGCGTAATTGTTAAGAGCACAGCATGGAGACAAACCCCTGGGCTCAAATCCCTGCTGTGCTGGCTGCTGGCTGTGAGATCTAGCACAGGTGAACCTCTGCTTGCCTCAGTTTCCTCATTTGTAAGCAAAGCAAACAACGAAGTACCCGCCGTACAGTGATTAAACTACAATGATTAAAAGAGTTAAAACGCAAAGCATTTAGCACAGTGCTTGATACACGGTAAGATCATATGCCAGTGTTTCAAAAAGTCCCTTTTTAAAAAAATAAGGTCTATCTTTTTTTACCTGATTACATATACAAGCCAGATTCATTTGAAATAAATGGTAAAAATCAGCATGGAACTGCTAAACATTGTTTTAAATTCTGTTCATGGACCCAAACGGGACAGGGCACGGCATTCTGGGGACCCCAAAGAGTCACGTGCAAACCTCTTGGCCTGGAGTTCAGAGCCCCACCTGCCACGTTGTCCCCCTCGATTTCCCACTAAAAGCTCGCCAGGTACCCTATCCTCTGTTGATTTAGGTATTTCAAAAAATCCACCTCGTTGGAGAGATGAGGGGAACAAAACGAGTTAATTCATAAAAGAAGTTCTTAGCTTAGGGCTTGGCCAAAGTGAGTGCTCCTTAAATGTGAGGTACTCGTGCATTGGTATTATAGTCACATGTGTAAGTTGAATAAAAGTCATTAAGCCTGCCTATTAGATCAGAGAATGAAGCAGCGGCTTCCCTGCCCAGGCTCTGGGACTGCTATTTTAGGAGCTCCAAAGCGTTTCCTTCCCCACTGGAGCTGCCCAGCAGAGAGCTGGGGACATGGGGAGGCTGGCCTGGGACTGGGCTGGCCATTCCCCTACTCGATCAGAAATCCCAGCAATGAAAATTGCCCACTTGATGAACAAGCCAGACACCCCTGCCAGGGAAAATTTCCCAGGCATTTTCTGGAGACTAATTTTGAAAGTGAATAGAGACATTATCTTTAATTAAAGTGGCAATCTGCCCCCATGAGTTTCCCATCCCTGGATGCTTAAACGATGGCCTCTGGTCCCCTCCCTGCCTTCACTTCCTCCTATTAACTTCAAGCCCATCAGAGGGCCAGTTTACTAAATTGGTTTTAATGGAAATTTAGCCAACATGAATAATAATGAAATGTAAAATTATTCCTTAGCTAATGAACAGCCAGCGGCTTTGGGGTTAATCGGTTGCTTCCGGTGCCAGCTTATTTATATTGAAATAGAATTGTAATAGGACTCTTAGCTCAAACTGTTTCATCTCCAGGATCATCACTTACCTGAGGGTTTATTCTTTATCATTAGTCATTGTTTAGTAATCGCTCCCACTTTGGATCCACTTGTGAATTAATTAATTACCTAGTTAAACTGGAGTTGGTTTTTCTTCTTTAAAAAAATAGAAAACATCTTTTCTCACCTTGTTATCTACAGACTGTACTGGGACGGGATTGTCAGCACTAGGCGGTGGGGGGAATGTTTTATGCTAGCGTTGTGCTTTTATCCCAAAGAGATCCGTGTGCACTCCTTTAGCCGGTTGGGGCTGCTATAACGAATTTCCACAGATGGGTTTGCTTCGAAAACAAACATTTATTTCCCACGTTCCTGGAGACTAAGTCCAAGATTAAGATCCTGTGTCTGGGGAGGGCCCTCTCCCCAGCAGACAGCTGGCTTTCCGTGTATCCTCACGTGGCTGGGAGAGAGAGCCGAGAGCAAGCCCTTCTGTCTCTTCTTATAAGGGCACTAATCCCACTCCTGAGGGCTCCACCTTCGTGATCTCATCACCTCCCAGAGGCTTCGCCTCCAAATACCATCACGTCGGGGGTTAGGGTTTCAACCTGTGAATTGGGTGGGGACACGAACATTGCGACCACAGCACGCACAGGAATACCTGCTTCGCTGGGCTTTACACCAAGTGGTCATCTTGACCAGCTGTGGAGCAAAGGGGCTGTCACATCAACCCTGGCTAGTGATGGCCTCTAGATGCCCTCACCACCTCCAGACAGAGGGTGAAGGAGCAGGTGGAGAGGTGCCGTCCACCTCCAGAATCCCATCTTCCTTCCCCAGGACTCAGTGTCTCTACTGAAAACCGTTGGGACTTAGATCAATGCTTTTCAAACTTGTGGGGGTTCTTTCTTGCTTGCTTGCTTTCTTGCTTTCTTTCGAGTCTTGCTTTGTTGCCCAGGCTATAGTGAGTGCCATGGTGTCAGCCTAGCTCACAGCAACCTCAAACTCCTGGGCTCAAGCAATCCTCCTGCCTCAGCCTCCCAAGTAGCTGGGACTACAGGCAAGCGCCACCATGCCCGGCTGATTTTTTCTATATATATTAGTCGGCCAATTAATTTCTTTCTATTTATAGTAGAGACGGGGTCTCACTCTTGCTCAGGCTGGTTTTGAACTCCTGACCTGGAGCAATCCACCCCGCGTCGGCCTCCCAGAGTGCTAGGATTACAGGCGTGAGCCACTGTGCCCGGCCTGGGGTTCTTTCAAAGTTACTTCTGGGGACATTGGTAGAGTGGCAGTGTGAGATAAAAAGGGAACTATTCATCCAAGCAATTCTTCTCTCTTTTACAGATAGGTTCTCTGAGTTTTTGTTTGGAAAAAAATAAAAAGGAAAGGAGTGTGTTACATTTTCTTTTTTAAAAAAATGTTTAAACTATGGAACAGATTCAAGGTTGCCAAATTTGGCTATATCATAATCACTCAGGCAATGATGTATTGGCTAGGCCACCAAATACACGGGTAACAAAAGAGAAAATAGAGAAGTTGGATAAAATCAAAATTAAAAACGTTTGTGCACCAATGGACACAATCAAAAAAGTGAAAAAGCAACCCATGGGGTGGGATAAAATATTTATAAAACATACATGTCACAAGGAATTAATATCCAGAATATACAAATAAATCCTATAACCCAACAACACAAACTAAATAACCTAATTCAAATATGAGCAAAAAACCTGAATAGACATTTCTCCAAAAAAGAGATATGAATAATCATCACACACATGAAAAGATGAGCATCCCACATCATTAGGGAAATGCAAATCAAAACCACATGGGATGTGGTTTATACCCGTTAGGATGGCTATTCTACAAAACCCCAGAAAATAACGTGTTGGAAAGGATGTGGAGAAACTGGAAACCCTTGTGCTCTATTGGAGAGAATATAAAATGGTACAGCTGCTAAGGGAAACAGTATGGTGTTTGTTCAAAAACTTAAAAATAGAATTATCATCTGATCCAGTAATTCCACTTCTGGGTATATACCCAAAAGAATTGAAAGTAGTGACTCAAAGAGATATTTGAGATCCATGTTCACAGCAGCAGTATTCACAATAGCCACAGGTGCAAGCAATCCAAGAGTCCATCGACAAACATTGATAAACAAAAGGTTGTACATGCATGCAATGGAATATTATTCAGCCTTAAAAAGAAAGCAAATTCAAATGCATGCTGCTACATGGATGAATCTTGAGGACATTATACTAAGTGAAATAAGCCAGTGACAAAAAGACAGACATGGTATGATTCCATTTATATGAGACACCCAGAGTAGTCAAACTCATAGAGACAGAAAGTATAATGGTGGCTTCCAGGGAATGGGGGAAATGGGAATTATTGTTTAATAGTACAGTCTTTCAGTTTTGCAAAATAAAGAGTTCTGTGGGTGGATGGACGGAGGTGATGGTAGCACAATAATGAGAATGTACTTAATACCATTGAGCTGTAGACTTAAGAATGGTAAATTCGTAAGATGGTAAATTACTTAAGATGGTAAATTTTATGCTATGCATATCTTGCCACAATTAAAATATTTTTAAAAAATCACTCAGGAAGGGTTTTTTTTAGAAGGTAGTGGTTAGAGCCTGAGAATAAAGATTTTTAAGATGGTTCTAGGTGATTCTGATGATTATCCAGTCACTAGTTTCTTCTTGCTATGATTCTCTCTGACTCTAGAATTCTGTGTGCTGTCCACATCTTTCATCTACAGAGAGCTCTATTTTATTTTTACTCTGGCCAGATGGTGGCTGTAGTAAGGTTTGAATATTGGGGCTACTGAAGCTCACATTCCAGTTGCTTATTTTCTTAAGTTTCCTGCATCCAGAAAGGAAGGTCTAAACCCAACTCTACACTCATAAATCTTTCCTCATTTATATGGTTCTTTTCTGGAAACATCTTTGGGTGAGGAGCAGAAATTATGGCATTTGTTGTAAGACTAGGAGATCTCTCTTTGGAGATCAAACCAAAGACGTAAAGGCCAAGGTATCAAAAGCCACAGGACAGCGTCTAACGATGAATGCCAGCTCCAGCACAACCTCCCGATCATCTACACCAATTCTTCTGTGTTACAGATGGGGAAACTGAGGCCAGAGAAGCCAGGTGTCCGCTATATGGATGTAGAGCTGTTTCATCACAGATTTTTCTGTTGCAAGACATGTATAAGGAACAGATGGGGAAGTTATTGCCTAGTTCAGGATTCTGAGAGAGCCATGAACTGGCCCAGGAGGGACTGAAGCCTGGTTCTGGACTTCCCATCAACTCCCTGCATGGAACTCCCATCAGCTCCCCACTCTGGGTTTCAGTTGCTTTTGTGTTCAGTGAAGAGGTTGGACCAGATGATCTCCAAGGTCCTCTTTCACCCCTCAGGTTTTATGATTCTATGAATTGGCCACTTATGAATCAAGTTTAGGGTTAATGGCAGAAGGAGAAGCAGGGTATTCTCTAGTTAAGAACATGTGCTATGGATTCAAGACACCTGAATTTGGTTTCCGCTCTGTCACTTACTGTGAGTATAACCCTTGGGAGTTTGCTTATCAGAAGAATAGGACAATAATCCCATTAATCCCAATAATCCTATCTCAAAGGATGATTGTGCAGATTAAATGATAAAATGCATGGAAAATATTTAGCACAGTGAAACGTTACAGAAATTATTAATATAGCAGTTAGTTCACCTGCTGTGGGCCAAACAGGGTGCTGGGTGCTCTAGGTCAGGGGTCCTTAAACTTTTAAACAGGGGGCCAGTTCACTGTCCCTCAGACCGTTGGAGAGTGCGCACTGTGGGCCCTGGACAAGTCGGCTGCTAAGCAGGACAGGTAGCTGCAACAAAAACACCTGGTGGGCCGGATAAATGTTCTAGATGGGCGGCATGTGGCCCATGGGCCCTTAGTTGAGGACACCTGCTTTAGGTTATAGGGTCCACATCCTACTAATGAGCTTACAAAAGGGGTGATAAAAAGGTTAAATGATAGTAAAAGATTAAAAGTAGATTGGTTTCTGATGACAGGTATTTATATTAGCGTGTTAATCATTTTCCTTCATTTAGAAAGCCCAGGATATTGAACAAAATCCTCATTTATTTCTCAGTTTTTAAGACCGTGTCTATTAATAATTTCTAAAACTCCCAGAAGTGAATTTAGCATTGGCCACCTGGAGTAGGCCCGCTGCGGTTACATACATCCTGGAATTCACTAGAAAGCCAAAGGAAGGTGCTTTACCCGGGCCCCGACTCCGAGGCAGAATTAGGCTGGCCTGTCTGACACAGAGCTCAGGACTGGCCCTGCAGAGCTGCCAAGTCACATGAGCGGTCATATCAGAGCCCCAGGGGGCCCCCGGCATCTACTCTAGCCACTTGGTCCTTTAGCTGGGGAAGCTGAGACCAGAAAGGGGAAGGACTCCTGGCATCACTCAGGCACAACTGTGATCTTCTGATTGTTCACTCACTGTCTTTGTGCCTTACCCTACTAAGCACCTGTCCCTCCATGGAGTTCTCTGCCCCACTGTCCTCAGCTGACTTTTCTTGCAGATTTTGTAAAATTTACCTGTCCTCAGTCCTGCTGTTTGCAACCCTTGCTCATTCTGCATTGCATTGAAGGATAAACTGTCCCTTGATGGGGACATTTGCAGCACTGTGGTAGACGGGTTGGAAAAGATTTCTTAGGCCGGGGGCCTGTGATTTCCTCAAGTGACCCCATTTAGGCAGCACCTACCTTCTCCCACAATGCTCTGCTCCAGAGTATGCCCAGCCCTGAGTCTGTCCACACTCCTGGATTTGAAGGGTCCAAAGCCCCCCCACCAAGGGTGTAAATGTTTACCAAATTTACCAGATTTTCATAATCATCTAGCATGTTTTCTTCAAGGACTAAATTCCTAGGCTCTTTCCTTGGAAATCCCAATTCAGTAGATCCCACATGGAAATTGGGAATCGTACATTTCACAGCATGCAGGTGATTTGGGGATTTGTCTGGTTAAGTCACTATTTTCTCCCTCCCCTTCCTCCATGTAACTTGCTGATGAGATCATTGATTCTCAAAGATAAGAAATAGTATTTCCAAGTGTGTAAAAATAGTTCTAGAACCTACTCACCTCCTCAAAAATAATTTATTCTTCTCTTTAAAGCTTCGGGGCTAACCATTCCTTTGTCACTCACGACCTTGACAGTTGAGCAGTTCTTTCTCTCTCACCTTCAGGGTAAGCATTGTCATTTTCCTTTGGCAACGACTTCACAGTCACCCCGCTCAAGAGTCCTCTATGAAAACACCCCCATGCCAGTTCACGGAGAGGAGTAACAATGTGTCTGGGAGCAAATCTCTCCTAAAATTATAAAAGGGAAACATCAGCATCTAAATATATCAACCATGAGGAGTCTTCTATTTTTGATCCATTGTTGTATAGCTCAAGATCCAGAGAGCTCTTAGTGTGCTAAGCTGAAATTAGACCGCAGATATTAAAAGCAATTAATGTTCTTCCCTTTATTTTTATTTATTTATGTAAGTTTCACAATGCAATTACTTAAGAGGCCTTCAGAAGAAATCCTGAGAATCATTTTCAATCAGCAGAATGAAAACGTCGCCTTTTGTGATTTGGCAAATAAACCGTGTGTAGAAATAACTCCCTTACATGTTGCTGTGTACTATTCATTAAGGGCTAATTGCTGTGCTCTCTAAATGAAATGCGGCAAACCATTCCACCTCTGTGCCAGTTTGTTTAAAATCTGCAAGGCTTTATTATTAACACTATTTAATTATGTGAATGCCAGCCATGGAGAATTCCAAACCCACACTTTGCCTTCATCATTAGTAACAGGGCAAAAATGAAACACTTTCCACAATGAAGGGTTCATATTTCAAGCTTATACAGTAGCTGCTAAAAGGCTATACTCAGAAAATCAATTTTATTAAAGTCCTTCAAGCACTAAAGGGACTTGCGTGCAACTAAGCAATTTTAAAAACATGTCCATGAGCCGTGACTTTTTGATTCATGTTTTTAGTGGGGTTATTTTTGAGTATTTTCAATATTGTCTCTGTACAGTGGGGTCAGAGGTGATTTGGGGACGGGGCAAGCGGGAGAAGAGAACATGTCCCCACAATTATTCCCACCCTCAGTTGCCATCAGACACGGGCTCCATGGGGCAGGCAGTCCAGGACAGAGGTGAGTGACAATGCTAAGAGTCCATGTAGGCAAGAAATGGGGAGGAAGACAGAGGAGTCAGGAGACAGCACCTTCCCTTTTTTGTTTTATTTTAGTAGTTTTTTGTTTGTTTCTTTGTTTAAACTCTGGAAAACAATAGCTAAGTATGGCTCTGGGCACACATTTTACCAGTGTAGGCCCTGAAGCCTGCGTGGACCTTCCCCAGTTCCCCAAATTCCACTGGCCCTTCCAGAATTGTGTTTTGTTCAACTCGCTCACTTGGCAGTTCACGTACTGCCTCACTACAATCATCTACCCTGATGACTTTTGTCTTTGAACTTCTCTGTTGGTGGTTTGCGAGTCTTGTTTCTTCAGAAAGGTCTTGAGCGTTTCGGAAGCAGAGACCATGGATTCATCTCTTGGAACCAGAAAGCCAACCTAGTCTTCACCTGAACTCTTACTTTAATCTTTAATCACTACTTAACTTGTCGCCTGATTCTGTTTCCTCTTCCCGGCCTTTCTGTAGACTCTTGGGTAGGACGTGGCTTATGTCTGTGGAGTGTCTAGAATGGTGCTTGGTATACAGCGGGTACTCGCTTATGTTGGCCGAATCGATTAATGTATTAATAATCTAGGATCCATCTGTGGTCCCCGAATAGCCTGCTCCAGGGTTCTTGTCCTTAGTAGGCGTGCACCGATTTATTTCAGTATTACTGTTTCGATATTTTAGCATCACTCATCGTTTTAGTACTATCATTTTGGGACTAATTGGAAGGTAGCATGGGAGCGAAAGCGTCTAAATCCTGCTGCTGTCTATTTTGAGTCATGTCATCATCCCAAGGTGGATGATTAAATACTTTAAGGAAAGAATTGAGTCTTATGTTTTTCAATTTCTCCCTTAGTTTCACCTAGTGATAAGAAACCTAGGTTTTGCCATCACACAGCTCTCATTTGAATACGGCTTTTCTTGTGTTCCCTGTGTGACCTTGGGCTCCGTACCCAACCCTTCTAGGCCTTGGTTTCTTTGTGGGTAAAATAAAGACGATAATGTTTATTCTTTGGGATCGCTCTAAGGGTTAAATGAAATGAAGGGTGTTCAGTACCAGTGCTGGGTTGGACACATACTAAGCTCTACGAATGGACACAATTGATGACAAGAACAAACACACTATGGCTGTTGTTTGTTTTTTCAGGGCAGGGTTAAGGTTTCAGTGCAAAAGTGTAGTGGAGAAGCAGTATATCTGAGCCTAGTTCTAACTCTCTGAGACCCTAAGCAAGGCCTTTCACCTCTCAGTTTTTCCATCTTTGAAATGGGTACAATCACGCTTAGCCTGTTTGCATTCTAATGTTGTATGGCTAACATAAAATAATAGATCTAAAAGGAGCGTCCCAAGCACTATACACAATTACTCAGTGTCTATCTAAAGCAAGTATTTATTGAGGGGTTGATGCTGGGGCAGTACCTACCACATCACATAGACATCTGTCATCAACCCCTACCCTCCAGGATAAGGTAAAACTAACCTCAGCCCAGTAATAAACATAATGTTCGTTGAGAACTTGCCATAGAGCTTGTATTATTCCCATCACTTTGCAGGTTAACTCAATCTTCATAACAAGCCACTGGGACAGGCATTATTTCCCTCCTCGTTTACAAATAAAAAAACTGAGGTTCAGAGAGGGGAGGTGACTTGCTCAAGGTCACAAAGCTAGTAAGTGGCAGAGCCAGGATTCAAACCCAAGCAGTGTAGCTGTTTGCTACTGTCAAGCTGTTTGTCCCCAGATAAACTGCGTTTCTTTCCTGGGTCTCTGGCCTCCCTATATTAAGATAAGCACATAGTTTTTCCTCTGATCCTCCTTGGATCCCAGAAGGCCTCAGGGACAGAGGGAAGGAGAAGAAAGAAGATTTTAGCAATAAGGGTAGAAGAAGTCCAAGAGGAGCAGGCTTTATTTTAATAAGAACATAAATATATTTTAAGTTATCAAATCATTAATATTTTCATATACAACTCCCTTCCTCGTGTGCATGTTTACAAAGATCTTCCCCAGTTCAAGTTCAGATAAAAAGCTCCCTATCACCTGGTCTATTTCTTTTATTTATTTGTTTTGTTTTAGTTTGCATTTATGTCTTTAATTGGATTGAAATTTATTTGGGCCGAGAGAGTGAGGTGACGCTCTAACCTTGTATTTTCTAAATAGTTAATCAATTTCCTGACCACAATTTCATTAAATCTTTATTAATTTCCTGACTTATTGGAAATACCTCCTTTATCAAACAAATGAATATGTAAATTTGAGTTTGTTTCTGAGCTTTCTCTTCCTCTGCGGACGCCTGCCTACTTGTGTTTCAATACCACAATTGCTGTTGTTGGTTGGTTAAAATAAATCAATACAGAGCCTGACCATTAATAATATTCTAAATGGAGAACTCTGGATATGAGGTCGAAGACAACATGGACCTATTACCATTAGGACCTTGCGTGCGCGGGCAGCCTTCCATCAGACCAGTGCCGGGGTCTAGCAAGACTCTGATTGAAAACACTGTGCTTGCCAATTAGTCACTTGACTTATTCTCCAAATGGTTGGTGGAAAGTCTTGACAAGGTCAAGGACAAAACAAGTTGGTCAGGTGAAGTGCTAAGAAGGCCGGGGTCCATTTTTCTTGGACCCTGAAGAGGCACTTAGAGATGGTTTTCCATGCTCACCCAGTGACAACCTATGGTACAGATTTGGGCAAAGGCAGCCAGTTCAGTACCTGGAAATATCCACGTGGTCTGGGGGAATCTCCAGTGAGCAAATCTTCAGCCCTTTGGCTCACACTCCCATCCACAGCAGGCTCACATCAGGAAGCACTGCAGTCCCCTTGGGGTTTGGAGCCAGAGGGAGTGCTTTGTGAAGGGTCACCATTTATTTTCTGAATAGCTTTGGATGAGTCATTGATCTCTCTGAACCTCTGTTTCTTCTTCTGTGAAGTGAGAATAATAATTCTTGCCCATGTTATATGGCTGTAAAGATCAAATGGGGTAACAGAAACACAACTCTTTGTAGCCTTTAGACAATTAAACAAACGATGGTTATGAGTACTACACCTGGATCACGATTCTTTTTATAGGTGAATTATTGAAAACCAGATATTGATCTGGAGAAAAAAAAAGGGAGATTGGTCAATAGCTTTTAAAGTTTAAGCAACAGTTAGATAATCCTCAAAATCCCCTAACAAGGAACGTGCTGTCCAGAAGCCATTCACTGGGCAGCTAGCTACATGGTTAGTTTCATTCGTGTAATAGGAATTTTTCTACCCAACATAAAAGTGGGCAGTAAAGATGCTATACTTTAAAGAGTCTCTCTTCCTATTTTTTAAAAAGAAAATACTTGTTGAACATGAAAAATGTGGGAATGCAACGCTGAGCAGCTGGGTCTCGTACTTCCGTGGACGTCCATGCAGGTATTGGCTTCCTGTCTGTTGCACTGAGACTCGAGGTGATGAAATTTCACAGTAAACTCTTCAAAATAATCATTTCATCTCATTATCCTACTTTTATTTCTTCCATTCCCTTTTGGATCCATTCCAATCAGGGCCTTTCCTTTAAGAACATTCTTGTCAAGGTTACCAATGACCTTCACGTGGCTAAATCCATGGTCAAGTCTCAGACTTCAACTTACTCAGCCTCTGCACTGTGTTTGACATTGCTGCTCATTCCCTCCTTCAGAAAGCACTTTTATTGCTTGGCTTCTAGAACACCGCATTGCCCTGGATGTCACCTTACCTCAAGGACAACCCTTTCTTAACTGGAGGACTTTCTGTACCTTCCAATCTGCAAACGTTGAAGCATCTCCAGGCTCAGGGCTCAGGCCCTTTCTTCTCCCTCCCTTCCCCTTCCCTCCCCTCTCAATCCCCCCCCCCACACCTCTTCTCTGGTTCTACTCACTCCTTCGGTGATTTTCTTCTCTGGCTACTCATCCCGTCTTATGGGTCTTATGGCTTTAAATATCATCTTAAAACACATCTCCAGACAAGACCACTCTTGAATTTCAGACTCGTATATCCAAGTGCCTACTCAACCTCTCCACTTCGGTGTCTAAAAGACGTCTCCAGCTTAGCATATCCAAAGCCAAATTCCTACCAAGTAGGTCTAAGCCACCAATATCTCTTGTCTGGGTGACAGCAATGACCCTATAACTGGTCTCTCCTTCTATCCTCATCAAAGTCTTTTACAGAATAAGTAAGCTGAATAGTCCTGCCGAAATCTGAATCTGATGGTGACACTCCTCTGATTGAAAATCTTCAATGGCTTCACCTCTTACCAGGAGGGAAAGTAGTTAGATCCTTCCAATGGCCTATAGGGCCATAAATGATCTGCCCACCTTCCCAAACCCAACTCCCACCCACTTTCTCCTTCCCTTGCACTGCTCTGACCGGACTTGCCTTTTTGTTGCTCTGTTCTCAGGACCTTTGCACTTGCTGCTCCCTCTGCCTGTTTTTTTCCCCATCAGATAGTCACATGGTTTACAGCCTTACGTCAAATGTCACCCAAACATTGAGGCCACCCCTGACCACCACTTATAAAATAGCAAACCCACCCCCTTTGCCTTCAATATCCCTTCTGCCCCATTTTATTTTTCTTTCTTAAGCTTCTCGCCATCTGATACATATTTGTCTGTGCCAGGCACATAGTAGGTGCTAATGAATATGTGTTGAATGAAGGAGAGAACGAACCAGTGAGGCCTGCCAAGCGCAAATTCCCCATGAAAGCAGAGTCTATCCAAAGGGCTTCATCGTTCCGGGGTGGAGGGACACCCGCTGGCCCTCAGTCCTCAGTGCCCTGCGCCAGTGGGGTTTGCTGCGGTCCCCAAGTCTCCAGGGGCCATGGAGGGAGAGCGGGGCCCTCCCTAAGGCTCTGAAGTCTGGATCCTGGTGACGGCCAGGCCAGCTGTCGGCCCAGCCGCTTGTCCCTGGGGCGGGGAGCGCAGGAGGGGACGGGCGGAGGGTTTGCTGTCATGGCAGGTGTGTGGACCCGAGTCCTGAAAAGGAGACACGGCCGCTTCACAAGGGAGACCCAATGCCACGCGGCTCCCGCCGTCAACTGCAGTGCGCTGTCCTAGGTTGGTGGCGGATTTGTCTGGGCCGATTTCCTCCTGGAAGCAGTGATGGTGTCAGCGATCACTCTTTCAAGTCCCGACACTGTCTTTATCACCGGGCGCTCCGGCGGGCTGAGGGCTGTGACAAGGAGAGAGGGCGACAACTGAGAGAGTGGCTTCCGGAGGCCTCGGGGGCCGGAGGGATGGGGTGGGGTGGGACGCGCTGCAGCGCCCCCGCGGCAGCCGCTCATGGGGACTCGGGGGCCTGGGCCGGGCAGGGGAGAGCAGGGCCGGGGAGAGAACCGGGCCGCGGAGAGAACCGGGCCGCACGGGGCGGGGAGAGAACCGGGCCGGGGAGAGAACCGGGCCACACGGGGCCGGGGAGAGAACCGGGCCAGGGAGAGAACTGGGCCGCGGAGAGAACCGGGCCACACGGGGCCGGGGAGAGAACCGGGCCGCGGAGAGAACCGGGCCACACGGGGCCGGGGAGAGAACCGGGCCAGGGAGAGAACTGGGCCGCGGAGAGAACCGGGCC